>CAXDID010000842.1:0-139706 GCA_963988835.1 Hexamita inflata | reverse complement strand
TAACACATTTTCTATAGTTAACAATTCGCTGATCAATATACTTTATCCCAACATTTAAGCAATATTATTACAACCATTAGTGCGGAAATGTACATTACACATTTGTGTTTATATTATATACAATATAATATATTATTATATTATATTATAATTCATTTGTGTTTAGAGAAACCGGTAAGAAAGCGTTTAGGCAAATACATTTATTTGAATTTCATGATTCATTTGTAAGCACCATTTGTAAGCACCACCTCTAATTAATTTAAATAATGGAAACCAATTAATAAGACTATGACTAAAAAATGGTGTAATCATATAAATAATTAACGAATCAAGGATTTTTAATGATATCCCCAAACTAAAATATTTAATCATTTTAATTTGTAGATAATCTTGATATTACAAATCTTATTGTGTTTGGGTGCAAATAGCTAAAATTTGATAGAACTCCCTTGATTGTTTAACAATTATATGTATAATGTTGCAAACTTGAGAGTGTTAATGGAATATACTAAATGAGCTAATTAATCGAACTTAACTTATATGATAATAATCTTAATAATATTAATTAACTTAAACCACTCGTAAATCTTCGAAAATTATGTATACACAGCAACAGAATTGTTGAAATTTCTGTTTTATAATTTATGGTGAATCTATATGAAGTGCTTTTAAACGATAATTAAATTATTCACGTAAACGCCCTTGAAAACCTGAAATAATTATAATTATTAAACATTGAAAATAACTATATCTAAGATTATTCATGTATTATGCATTGCAGAATTAAAATCGGGGTATAAAAGGTGCCAAACCGATTATAAATACTATTTTCAAATAAGCTTAAACATATTTTTGACTTTAATGAGTCAAAGATAAAATGTGGGCAAAATATATTGAAAATTAACCTATTATAAGTTTAGTGCAAAGAAAATTTAAATTTATTAACATCAAAAGCCTTCAATATCCAATTAAATTATACCAATAAATTATTATAGTTATTTTAACTTCTTTAAACATGTGATTAGTGAAAATATGTGACTAGTTAACCATAAACAATTGAAATAATTGAAATCTCGGTAGCTAAAAGTGAGTGGATACAATTAATTGAAAAGAATGCTGTTTTAAGTATATAATCATGAGTTTTTCATAAATAATTGATAATTATTATTTATGATTCATATCATGTCTTCTCTGACGAATATTCTGACTACTACTTTTAAAATTTATACTACTTTTTCGTATACAAATCATAAATAACATTATTATTTATAACATTATTAACATAAATAACATAATTAAATAAATAACGTGACTAATACATAATGACAATAAATTAAAATACCAGTTAGTTAAGTAAAAACTTGTTGTAATACATTTAAAAGAATATATCTTATATATCCCACTCACTTAACTTTCGTTAATATATTTGTATAGATTAAGAGTTTCCAAAGATTCATCGGAAGATATTGCACTATGATTGACTTTATATTATCTTATCATTTTGTTTGTGTGAGCTTACTTGATATTACCGTATTATTTCAAAATTAGTTAAACTAATCAAAAATTTCTGTTAATGGCTACAATATTTATGTCCCAAGTCAAACCAAATTTAGAACATCATTCAATATCATTCATGTAAATGAAAAGCCAATTAATTTATGGTACAGTGCTAATTTACACATATTTCTACTTAATACAGAATTTATAATAAGGTGCTTTTTGGCGGGTATTTCCGGGATAAAACCCGCACCGACCCGCAAAAACAGTGCGGGTTTTCCTACTCAAGGCCTTGGATATATTATTTTAGCGGGTCAGAAACCCGCAGTTTAAACATTTGTGGAGTGATGATATAAATTTTATATCATCACTCCACAAATGTCCCAAAGTGAATCCACAGAATATCAATCACTGTTGACAACTGAAAATGTCAAGCCAAGAAGGTCATGTAAAGATATCTACAAGCCAGCCGGAACCTCGTACCCTGCGTTTTTGCCACTGATATTCTTTGTTTTACTATCTTGTTATTTAGATTCAACGGCCATGAATCTGGCTCTTCCAAAAATTCAAGAAGAATTTAAAATAGATGGGTACATATCGCAGTGGATGATCACCGCCTACAATTTGGCTATCGCTGCCACATCCATTCCATTGGCGAAACTGGCAGATTCGATGGGATAAGTTTCTGCGATGTATCTGTATTTGTCTTGCATGGCTTTCGGCTATGTGGGAATTTATTTCGTGAAGAACTTCTACGCCATGTGTGCCATTCACTTTGTAATCGGGTCTTGTTTCGCTGGAGCTACCGCAGCTCGAATGGCTTTGATCAGATAGCTTTCACCGCCAGATAAAGCGCAGAGTTACATGATGTACACCGCTTCGATTTGCACTGGGTTGAGTGTAATTCTGCCCTTTATAGCTAGTTTTATAATTAATGTAAGCTGGCGTCTCATATTTCTCATTTGTGGTGTGTGCGCATTACTTTCAATACTAACTTTGATTCCGTACAGGAATCCGCCACGAAAACCTTAAACTAAGAAGTGCAGTGTGGATCTCGGTGGTATGCTCACCATTTTCATCGCCGCTGGAGCTCTGGATTTATCTTTCACTTTCTTGAGCGAGCCCATTTACTGGTTGGCTGGCACCCTCTTCGCGGTCTCACTATTAGCTTTTATTCTCTTTTATTTCATCGAGCTCCACGCATCTGATCCTATTCTCCCCCTTATATTGATGAGAACGCCCATATCCCAATATTCAGTCCTCTCAGCTATTAGTGCCTTCGTTTCATCCGGTTTCTCTTACATTCTCCCTCAGTACGTGGCCGCTCACGGTAATTCCTCTTCGTTTTCGGGCGTCGTTTTGTCAATTTAGGGCGCCGTTTCAACCCTTTTGACGTTCGCGGTGCCCAAAATAACAAAAAGGTATTTGAACAAGACCGTTTTGGTTTGGAGTTATTTACTGAGTATTATTGCGTTTATTGTCTTCGTGTTTTCACCAGAATATTTCTGGTGGTTTATAGTAATGTACATTGTGTGCGTGCTCACGTTCGCGACGCCTAATTTTGCGATCCCGCCCATTATGTGCTGCCTGGTTCCAGTTAAGTACGCGGCGAGCATCTCAGCGGTGCCGAATACGTGCAGGAAATTAGGGACGACCATTAGTCTGAGCATAACCTCCATGATCATCAAGTCATGTAGTTAGTTATTCATTAAAAACGGACAGAGCAAGATAAACGCATTCGATCACTCGATGATGATCGTAATTAGCGTGTACACCGCACTAATTATTATCTCACTGCTGTTTCTGATGAAAACTGGATAAGCGGCAAACGAATCGCACAAGAAAGGATTCGACCCGAAAAAGATCAAATAGCTGGAACTTGAAGACGAAGAAATAGCGTGATTTGCATAATAACTATCACTATTCAATATTTCAATCATATTATAGCGAATTATCTGTTATTTTATCCATATTATTATTTTATTATTTTATTATTATTTTATCCATATTATTTTTTGCGCCAGATAATATATTTTCTGCATGTACTCTATTCAGGTAGGCTTATTTTATTTCAATTATTCTACTCACATGTATAAATTATTGAAGTGAATAAACATAAAGTATTTGAAGTGAATAAACAAAATAATATTTTTAGAGAATAAATATAACATAAATGTCAGGTTAAGTTATGTAATTTGAAATAGTTAGTGTTTACAAGTCATTTGAGGTCTGATCTTCATTAAATAATCGTAACACAATAATACAAACAAATAGTATGCATCATAATATATAACTGTATATACTTAAATAGTAATTTTTTTACATACACATATCTATAAATATCTAGTGTACAAAAATACATATTGTTATTACTTTAGCAGCGTATATCAATTTACAATTGATATATTTACACTTCAATATTAATATGAACTTTGCTAATAAGAAATAACAAAATATTGATTAAATATTTGCAAAGTAGAAGATTAAGCAGATAGACTTTCAGAAGCTTAAATCGCTAAACAGTTACGTGGAATTCAGTTCCAACAATCAGACATTCAACAATTCGTTCAACACTTTGTAAAAGCGGAAATAGAATTCTCGAATACAGCTATCAAAATGTCTTGGAAACCTTTGGTCAAGTCAAATCAATGAAAAAAGTCCGATTTACAAATATGATGTTCTAGATGAAAGCGATTCCAATAACACCCACGATACAAATGTAATCTCTGATACTCAACTATTCCAAAGACTTAGATATGCGCCATGCCGGGATTCTGACGATTTGAAGCTGGAAGATTTAGATATTAACTAAATTTTCTGAATTTAACAATAGTAAAAACGCTAATGTTGAAACTAGGCTAATAAAATGAGTATTTAAAATCATAGCATTACTTTTATATTATTTATTAATGTTTTCTATTATTAATGTTTTGATTTTCTTTAAATTTCTGTAATCTTATCAATATATAAACAAATAACATATTAAGTAAGTTAATAATATTATTAAAGTCACTCAAATGCCCATTTGAACCATTCCTTAAGTTGATTCACTGAAAACTTGTTTGTCAAAGATTTTTTTTTAACTACTTGGTCATTTGTTGGTATCACTTCCACTTTAATAGTGTCAATAGCTAGAGCTACTTGAATTGAATGTTTTCCTACAGGTAATTTAGTGTTTTTGTCTTCTTTCTTTTATTTTTTGCACAACCAAATCAAGAAAATAATTATAACAACAATAACTACGATTGAGACAGGAACTGCGACGGCGATTGCAACAATAGATTTACGTGTTTATACTTCTTTAACACATTAATTGTCATTTTGGACATATCCAGTGTCACAGCTTACACATACATAATTATCATTTTACAGTGATGCTATTTTATCGTTTTAATTACAGTTGGAACAAGTTTTATCACCAGTCTTTAAGACTCCATAGCCACTTAACCCATTACATTAACATGTATATTTGATATTAATATGACCACTTAACGGAAAGGCGTGAGCGTTAATTTGCTTACAATTATAACATTCTTATCCTTCGCCTAAACTTACCAAATCGTTTTTGTAATTACACATGCAAGACAAAGGTGCGTCTGGGTTCTAAGTGGTTTTAATCTCATCACAGAACTCTCTGCATTAACCAATTGCATTTTTAGAATATGTTAATGTATCGAAAACATAAGATTTGTTAATTGTGTTGCATTCAACGCATTAATTATTTTTTACAACTTAAGAAGTTAGCCAGCAATTTACTAATGGCTGACTAAGAATGTGATCGTTGTCTATTACACCTATTAATCCATTTGCTGCATCCGGTGAGCAGTGATATTAATATGCAGTTGCGTTAAAAACTAGTCCGGTACTTAACCCGTACTTTTAATTGCAACTGACACATGTCAAACCATCAGCACTCACGACTCTTTGAGTACCCCAACAATCCAAAAATGGATATGTAGCTGAAAATGTTGTTCTGTCTTTAATTTGTCCAGCGAAGCCAGAATCATGTCGAATGGCGCACTTAAGCGGTGCATTTTTATCAAATTCAACTCCATTATCAACTCCATACATGACTAAGCATGCGGTGCATCCTCCAACTCCGTTTGAGACCATCGTATTTGTATAGCATGTTGTGCACTTGAATTCACTGATTCCAACCTCTTATTCCCAACCAAAGTCTGAATCGCAAACACAATCGTTAGTTTTTATTGAGCCTTTCCCGCATCCGTCAGCATCGGTGCTCTTTCTTACCATTTTTGGAACGCAAATTCCATTCAGTTCGATTTCATCAAAATCTGAGCAGTTCGGAGCACAAAGCGTTCCATTCGAGTTCAACTTTCGGTTGCAAATACATGAACCGTTAACCGATTCAAACCAAAGTTCACAAGGTGATGCAGGAGGTAATGCATTAATACGTATGAACAAAGATATCATTGATAAAGTGGAAATAGTTTGATTTTGATTGTACTGTGACAGTGCGAATACTAAAATTAGATTAAAATAATTCGAATCTTTAAGATTGAGTTAACTATTTTATTAAAAATAGTGATTTAATATGTAACATTGCAATGTAAAATAAAGTATTGACAAAAACTGAAAAATGAATTATTTATTTTATTAAAATAAAGATCATCGTTTAGAAAGGAAAGGAAATGTGATCATCAGAGAAAAAGGGTGACCAGTATAGACGTAATTTACGGAGTGATGTCCTCTTTTATTAAAATAAATCAAAAAATATATTTCTTTGAATATCTAAGACGAATAAAGAAAATATTATATAGGTAAGTGAATACTCATTTAATTTTAAAAAAATGAGAAGGGTCTTGTTTATAGTACTTTGTATGTTTGATAAGTATGTTTATAAAACCACAATACACGAAATAAACCGCAATAATCTAAATGCGGCTAATGAATCGCACAAGAAAGGATTCAACCCAAAATGATGGAACAAGAACTCGATCTTTCACTACAATTAACATGGTAAGCAAGCGGGACCTTGAAAACTCAGCATAAATAGTGTTTTAAAATATTTTTTAACCCTTGTCGGGAATTAATGATTTGAATGAAAATCAATAAATCATTTTGTTTTGATCTTATTAATGATTTTCATCAACTGAAGTGTAATACATTAATTCAATCAATTTATAGATAAATATTATTAATAGCAATGTTATTTAGTTCATTCAATAACATAGAATTCGTTACCGTCGTTTTGCTTACTTCCATCACCCTTGAATCTAATGACACGCTTGTGGCATGGCTGAGTTCTCCATTGATCGTAAACAGTAATACCAGTAGAGTCTTGGCTCACATATACTGCACCATGTCCGCCAATAGCTCCGTCGTAGAAGTAACCCTTGGATGGGCTG
This sequence comes from Hexamita inflata, assembly GCA_963988835.1. Classification (NCBI taxonomy): domain Eukaryota; phylum Fornicata; order Diplomonadida; family Hexamitidae; genus Hexamita; species Hexamita inflata. The sequence continues at coordinate 132,840 of CAXDID010000842.1, read as the reverse complement.
TACTGGAATGAAGCGATACAGGTTCCAGTGGCAAGACCTTTGTTGCCCTTAACTTGAGCCCCTCTTTTCCATTGTTTTGTTGTCTTGCCTGGAATCCATGGTTTGACTAGAGCTACGCATTCATGAGACTCTGTTCCGTACCACTGATTATTCTTGGCAGCAGCTTCAAGAGGAGCCAACTGTGCAATGTAGTTTAAAGTGACCATAAATACAACCATGTTCTAGATAAAGAGGTGTTGTGAGTTTAACAAAATATAACAAAATAATACTGTTAAATGTGCAATTTATTTATCTTATTTATCTTACCTGTAACAGTAATAACTGAACATAATAGTATATAAAATAGTATACAATATTTTATTCTGTACAATATAAATATAATTTAGTACTAAGATAGATAATCTTTTGATCATATTAGAATTTACACTAAACAAAATAACACAATCATCTTTTGGAATATATAATGACTTACTTAACTATTATGTGTTGAATCTTACCTGTAACAGTTTATAATAGTATATATTAGTATATAATATATTTATTTACAAAAGTCTTTTGATCATTTTTAGATAACTAAACTAATTACGGTCCTGTATTATAAATAGAATGGTGGAGTGGGGGGGTTTGAAAATATTTTACTATGTATTAATGAGTGTATGTGCTTTTATTTTCTTACATGCTAATTCTCATGCTCTCAAATTGCGCTATAATCCCTCTTTAAGCGATTTACTACTGTTGGCCTTTTAATTTTCCTTCCTTTCTTGTCGTAGTCTAGAAGTAGATCTTTTATTATTTTAGTATCAGTGCTTAGAGGTTTGGAATCTATAGGTAATTTGTTCAGACGACATATACTTCTTTCCTTTTAACGGTTCTCATTCCATTCTAATTCTTGTTGTTGTGCGAATCAATTATCTAACCACTATTCTTTGTTGGATCATGCGCATTGGCTTCGCTTGACGTACGTTGATCTTTTATTAATAATATATTTATTAATACAGTGTTTCACAGTTAAAAGTAGACGGAATTTACAGAAAGTGATAATCCTTGTAAAATTAATATAATTAATGTTAAGGCCTAGGCATATACTATGAACTTTTATGTCACTTCAGCTCAATTGGTCCACTTCAAATAGCGAAATTTCATATTTCTATTGTTTTATAACAACAACCAACACACTTTTTGAAACTTTTAGTAATATATTTGTATCAGGCATTAAGTTTTTAAGCAATTATCAGCTAGCCGTCCGAATCTTAAAAGTGTCTAACTTCATATGCTATATAGATAGTCGTTCAAAGTTATGAACTAGTTCCGTAAGCTAAAGTGAAATTCTATTACTTCAAGTTACTACCATACACAATTTATAGTGCTAAACTTTTAGCTTGGATCTGGTTCAAGTTATTAAAATTATTAACCAAACTTTAGAATTTATTTCTAAACCGTCTATATGAACTGAGTTAAACTATGTTGTTACGATACTCTTCGAGACCCTGAACTACTATAACTGTCTCAAACCAGCTACTCGATCAATAAACTTTTTCTTAGTTAGTCAAAATTCAATCCAGAAATTTGTTAAATGTTGGGTTTTACCAACTAATAGAAGCTTTGGTCCAGCCTCAAGTAATTCATAGATCACTATAGTAGCAATAATTACTAGGACCACTTATCAGGTTCTACTTGAACTTCCTCTTTACTTCCATTTTTGTAAATCTTGGTCACAAAAATCTCATTTTTGAGCCCAACTTGAATAAAGTTTGGCAGCAATTATGATCGAAGGACCCTCCTTATTCAACATTATTGTTTATAAAAGTTAGCATTTATTTACTACTTACTATTTTCTTTCCGTTGTATTAATCTTTTTTCTTGAGTAGGTGGAGTAAAAGAATTAATTTGTTGGGACATTATATACTAGCTTCTAAATTTTATTCTGGCTGCTAGACTCCGGTACAAATTCCTTGTATAGAAAGAACTTGCTTTTCAAGATATCACCAGTATATATCATTTATAATAACAATAAACTAAATTTATAGTGATTATCTTTAGAGACAACAATGATTCTCAACTTATGGTCAATATAGTCTTCATTTTTATAGTCGATCTTCAGGTTTTGGCATTTCTGTATTTGGAGTGGAAACACAAAAGTTCATATAGTTTCCTTGTACCTCATATAATAACATATTATGATTATAACCGCATATCTCATTTTTGAAACCCGTCTACTTTTAACTGTGAAACACTGTAATATACATTAATATACAAGGTATATGATGAAATATTCATAATTTGTAAAAACTATATACGAAAGAGTATAATAATATAATATTAATTTAAATAAGTTGTATTTTACTTATCAACAAGTTAAAAATACAAATCACACTAACTGTTTCAACGCACATCTTAAACTGTGTGCCTCAATTATAATATATATCTATGAATATCTTATGGATAACATAATGTTACATTTTCATAATCTTACTAGTTGTTTTTTCTTTACCGTATTCATAATTGTGGTAATTATTTCTTTGTTGATATTGACTCTGGTATTGTCTAGCATAAAACTAATAATTTCTTTAATTTTGTTACTAAAATTTATTACCAAAACCAGTTAGCTTATATAGAGACCAAAATTTAATAAATTTAATATTGCCAATCAAGTAAGAGAATAAATTTTTGAAAGCAGATTATCACAATATTAATTGCATATAGTTACATATTTTATTATTAACTTGTCTATAAATTGTTTTCTACATGGCAATATTAGAATTTGACTAAATTAATATGATACAGGTGTGGTGTAATAGTATTCAGTTCCTATTATAAGTAACATGCACTAATTCTGCATAGTAGAAGCAAGATATGGATATGAAATATTTTTAAGCTTCAAGTTTTATATTTCTCATTTTCTGTTTATGAAGTGGGGTCTGAAATTGAAAAAACTGAATTGTCGACTTACTATATAATGTAACAATATATAAATTTTTAGAACTATAGAAAACAAAAAACCCAAATTAACCCGGTTTTTAAAGATTAAATTAGTAGTAATAAAATTATTGATTTCACTTCTCAATTCGTAAAATTCTTTGACTTAGATTCTTATATGGCCACATGTAACGAGCAACCAACAGAATAAGAAATACAATACGCAAATATATTGAGAGATGTTAATTTTCCGGTTTCTTCGCTTAGAAATATGAGCGAAAAACGTAAATTATTTAAGAATATAGTGGTTGGCAAAAAGAACTATGTTAATATGAGAATATAGGAATAAAATATAAATTTGAATTCATTCTTTGGAAAAGTAATAATATTATTTCAATAACTTAATGCTGACAATATTTAGTGATAAAGTTTGATATTTAATGTTTAATATGTTTAATATATTGATGTAATAGATATTGATTGTCAGCGAAATAGTAATAAGCTGATGAATTGTATTGTACATACGTAATATTATTAATATTATGTATATATGTTTACATTTCATACCATAAAATAAAGTAAAATAGTTACTTGATATTTAAAAAGATGTTAAATCACACATAGTAAATACATTAAAGCTGTTACATAAATTAGGAAGCAGAATCACTTAGATTGGGAATAAGATGAAAACCATTTTAATTAACTGGAAATTCACTAACCACAAAAATTATTAAAATATATATTATTTTTACTTGGATATGGTAAAATAACTAGTATATATATTTATATATTGCGTTTAGATGTATTGTTGGATATACTATTTATATTTATCTAAAATATTTCTATAATACTCAAACATGAAATCGATGTTGCTGTTGAGTGAGTCATGTTATTATTGTACTAAATATAACATCTTTTGAAAATTATGATCAATATGAAACAATATTAATACAATATTAATAATATATTAGTTGTCTTGATTTTTCTTCGGAACACGAATAACATCATTAGCTATTGCAGTGAAGAGCTAATTCTTTCCTTTGTCGTAAAATTCTCGCGACTTTGTGTGAATTGTACACTTTTCTTTCCTTTTAACGGTTCTCATTCCATTCTAATAATATACTAGTACAAGGTAAGTTTAACACTCATTAACATCTTTAATTACTATTTCTTCTAATATAAATATTTCTACCACTTCAGATAATGGGATCTTGTTGTGGTAAACAGGATTAAACATTTATAGGGGAATAATATGCATCAGATAAAATATCACATATATAAGATTCAGCCTGACAGGATATAGAATCTATATCTCGGCGATATACATCCATAGGAGATAGTTTATTGATGACTGCTCCATCTGTTGATTTGTCATATATCCCCAAATCTAAAGTTAGTTTTGAGAAACTTATTATATAACAAACACCTGCAAGCAAGCTTCTCGTTGTAAATTATTAAGATAATATAAAAGATAATATAGAAGGAGAAGAATATGCATTAGATTAGTATACTCTAGATGCTTATTTATAACAATAAAACGAATGAGCCTATGTATGATATAGATTATGTATGAATTCTATAATCAGGCAGTTCAGTTATTTGTGTATTTAAATTTTATCATAAATACAGTTCTTATAATTTTAATATATTCTTAATTAGATATCTTACATTTTACTAACTTTCACTTTAAAGTTGTCGGATCCAAGAGTAACATATATAAAAAACCATTAAGAAATTAAACATTTAATCACAGTATTTATTGCTGAAGTTATATACGCTTAGCCAACCAACATAATGGCTTTTGCAGAATAATTTTTTTCATTACCAGAAGTTCAACGTTATGTAGCTAATATTCAAGGCTTTTCAACACCACTCGAACATGTGGATGCAATAGTACAGCGTGAACTTCAATACAAACTGTCTTAGACATCAACATATTAGAACTCGTCCGAAATAGATCGTTTATTATCTTCTTATCGTTAACTTCGCGATAACAATTTAGATATATAAGAAATATAGGATTAAACAGCAGTTTTGGAATCTACTTAAAAAGAAAATCTAGAACTGCTAGAATAAGAAGTTACTCATGCAAATTCTCCAATAAAATTACGTACATCAAAACGAAAAATATCATAAACTTCTTAAATATAATTAAAGCTAGAATAATTATAAGATTTAGCTCGTTCGGGAACTTATACAATGTGTTTTGAAGCATAAATAGTGTTTTGAAATATATTTTACCCCTTAACTTGATTAGGTATTACCTGGGGTCCTCTTCTTAGTTTTTTTGCAAATTCCTAATTTCGGGTATATTGCTGGAGGTGGATTAGCTATTTACTAGTGTTTAGCTTCGCTGATATCTTATTTAGTTCTCTATTGTTAGATATGATATCGAATTTTATACAGTAATCGAGTTGGGACCGAGATTAGTAGGCGGGTTGCTATTAATTGAATGAATTCGTTTTACCTTAGCCCCGAATAATAAAGTAAAATTTTATTAAAATTATGTATCACACTCCAAAATTTCCGCATCAAAAATGATAATTAATCATAACTATATCTAGTGATTCATTGATACTGTACGCAAACCAGTGATAAATTCCCCATGAAATCGATCATATGAATCATAATGGTATCAGTTTCGTTTTGTCTTTAATTTGTAAAGAGTCATCTGGTAAAATAGAGTTTTTAGTAGAGAACTACTAATACTCAATGAAATTTAACCCACCAAAAGCTTGTTTATAGTCTTTCCTAAACGATGGCAGAAACCCATCTATTGTTCTGTCTGGTTTTAATTTTCTTGTTCTAATTGCTACAAGAAATGGGGTTCAGTTAGATATTAAAAATTGATTTGTGTTTTCCGGCAATTCACAAAAAATTGCAGTAATTTAACAATATAGCAACTGATGAGATTCTAGAATTCCATTTATATAATTTAATTTGAAGAACAAAGAACTTTTGAAAATAACGAATTTTCATTTTTCAGAAACAAATGTTAACGCCTTTAAATTTAGTTATATACGCTTAAATGACTTGGTTGAATTATTAAAATAATTGGTTGTAATAGTTTCGAGAGCTGAGCGCTTGGTTCAAGTTAGACAATATTCTGAATTATGTGTCCAATTATTCATACTGTGAATAAATGGATCTATTTATTAAGATATTAATTTAATAAGTAATAATAATATTCAGTGATGTCTACTATTTCTTTATTATTAACATCAAATCATTAATTTGCAACAGCTGAAACAAATATTTCGAACATTGCTGAGGAAATATACTAACTTTAATAAGTATTATATGTTAGTTAGTATCAAAAGAGTTCAAAAGTTTCTTCAAAAGTTTGTTACCACTTCTTTTTATTATATATATTTATTTCGTATTAGAATAGAAGGAGCAAAATATAATATTTGATTTTGCGATTAATATAATTAGTTAAGTGTAGAAACTAGTAAATAAATGAAACTAAAACTTTCAATTCTGCGACTTAGAGTTGTAATAGAAATTCAACTACTAATTGTAAAAGAAAGCTTGAACCCTATATAATATATCCAGTATTTTTAGTTCAAAGTATTCAATAGAATATATAATATAATATGCACGCTTGGTGGTATTAATACACTTAATAATCAATTTAAAAACTTTCATTTTTAACAAATCATGTAACTTTAGCAACTTATACATTTTCTTGATATAGTGCTTTCAAACTATTATGTACCTAATAATATTAACTCTATTCAGATTTCAACCTGATTCCAGTTTAATTAGTTTAAACATATAATTCGACTGAAATCAAATTGTAGTAATAATTAAATATATTATTATAGTATTCGTTTTACATATTGGTATTAATAATTAATATAGTAATTTAGTTCTATCGAGCATTAATATATCGTTTCATATAAAACTAAATTTAGAGCAAATACTGAATAAGTTAACAATACAAAGAGTGCAAGGGATCTTATGTTGCAATTTATGCACGCATCGTTTGAAGAAGATTTTATGATATTATTACAAAAATATCACAACTATCAAAACTTACTAGTTTACGAAAATGTTGATAATTGGAAAAATCGTTATGATGGAAATATTTTTTAATGTGCTGTTTTTACGTTTCAAACGAATTGTGAAAATATTTTTGAATTGCCGGAAAATGCCCATGATTATTTAGGTTGCTAAAAGTAAACATTTATGAACATACAAAAATTCAATTTTGAATTTTTCGTAAGTATCTATTGTAATATCTCGTTCAATGCAATAATGTGAGAGGTATTGTATACTGCGTAGATGAACAAATAATTACAACAAGGGATTGAATATAACATTTATGAAAATTGAATTATGATCAAAAATGAACTAAATGTGATAAATGAAATGAAAGCTGTATTGTGAGAATATTTTACTTTAATATTTCGAGAGGTAGTGAACGCATAATATTTATAAAATTTCACTCCTGAATTCCAAAAAAAGTTATAAAATATTACTGTAATTTTATCATCTCGCATTTCATCAAAATATTTTTGTTTAAGTTATTATGAACTAGATAGTCATACTAGATAGGCAAACCGCAAACTTTTGTTAAGAATAGGTGAATACTTGTAATTATCTTGATATATTGATTATCTTAATTGGGCAATAATACAGATTTTAACTAACACAGCATTATAAAAATGATTCCACTCCTAACATACAAATGTAATAAATATTAATATAAAAGCCTATCCAAGAAAAATTACATGACTAGAAAAACATCAAAAAACTAGAGATACTTTTAGAATAAGACAAAGCAATGATAGAAACATATTAAAGCTAAATTAAAGATGGACTGCTTAAAATAAAAAATAACTAAGAACTAAAAAGCTTAAATTTTATAAAATACTTAAATATCAATAAATTAGTTCTAGAATATTGTAATAATATTATTCCAAAGCTCGAAAGCAATTCCATTAAAAATATTGCAATAATATTTTGTGATTTTTAAAGCTTAAAAGAATTTTAACTTGACAATCTTGAAATTTTAGATCTATTTAATTATAATAAAATAGAATCCAAGACGTTAATTTATGATATACAGCTAGGTTTTAAAAACTTAAATAGCTTTATCTTAGAAGTTTAAATGTTGACCTTAGTCCACTTTCACAGATGACTGGTCTCACTAAATTAAGTTTGAATTCTTGTGATCTATGTAATACTGAAACTTTAAGACCGCTTACTAATTTGATAGTACTATCTCTGAATGGAAATTAGGATATAAACATTTACACACTTCAATACTTAACCAAACTTACAAGTCTATATTTAAATTCGTGTGGTGTTGTTAGTTTGGATTTCTTGAGACCATTGACTAAATTAGAGGTATTGGACATTTATGATAACAAAGTGGTTTTCATATAACCAATTCTGGAACTGAAATATTTATCTATTCTTAGCGCAGGATACAATAAATTAATAGATATCCAAACTATCGAGCAACATTCAAACTTCAAAAACTTTGTTTTAAATATTTAAGACCTGCCAACAAACGAGGAACTTAAGGTAGCCAACATCCTGAGAATCATCAATCATCCCGTAATTAAGTTCAAATAGATTTATAAATAAGCATGCTAGTTAAACATTAAGAGTAATATTTTCAAAAAGAAACTAAATGAATGCTTGTAAAAGTTATATAGTAATCAAGTATCATTTATAGCTTAAGCTGCATTTATTCTTTAAAATTAGAATGCAGAAGGTTTTCAGTGATTTAAATTAATTCTATAGATTTGAACAAAAAAATCTCTATAAATCTAAACAAATATATAATCCTATACTTAGACAAGTTAATACGCCGTTTGTTCAATATACATACAATTCAGATCAGTCTAGCTTAACTTAGAGACCAATAGGTACTCACTGACAAGTTGTCACTTAATGTCTTTTGAGATACTTGTTACAATAAGTAAGAGGTTTAGATTTACTATTGTTTCTAAAATAGTTCATTAATCGAAAACTGAAAGACATTGACTGAAATGAGAACAAAATCTTATATATAAAAATGCTTGATTCTACTCTATCGCTTGATATTACTGGTTAATGATTAAAATAAGTTGTATTAAAATTCATATCTTAACACATATATTTTACCACATATCTTAACACAATAATAATGTAATCAATAATATGATTTCACTGTGAGAGGTGGCAATTAAAATGATAATATGTATAACCACCTTGATTATAGTGACATATTAAGTTTTGTATTTTCGTTAAAAGTTTAATTTTGAAGACATTTAACCGAGTTTTGGTGAGTATCTTCGAGAGTCTGCTTATAAAAACAATTAATATTTATCAAGCATACTCTATATGCTATGTATTACTATTAATTTCATATCAGTCAATATACTATGAAGATAATAACAAAATAATTGTAATTTCAACATAAATTGTATTTTAAGTAAACTATCTCTGAATACTTGGCTTCCACTTCCAATATGAATGATGAACCACATTAGTTAAATTTTGGGCATGCTTAGAAGGAAAACGATGATATGCGAATAGAAGTATTGAAATAACGCGTTTTTGATGGTAAACTCATCATTAAAGACACTACGCTTAGAGATCTCAGTTTTTTAGAGAATTTGAATGTGCAAATACTTGATATTGATCGCGGTTCTGGGATAATTCCAAAATTTACTTGTTAAACGCTGAAAGAGCTGAGAATGTATGGAATTAATTTTGAAAACTTTATGAACATAAATCTTGAAAATCTGGAGACGCTAAAGATTTCGCACTGTAATTTAAATGAGTGCGAATACTTCTCTAAAGTTTTAGAACTGGAACTGGACAATGTGCAAAACGCTGAATATATACTTTCAAAACAAATGTGTAAAACGATAAAAAAACTGAAAGTAACCTTTTGTTCTGTAACAAGCTTAAATTCGTTACAACTAGAAAACGTTGAAGTGCTGTATATAAAAGATGACTTAACACTCAACATAGAAAATATACGAATGTACTAACACCTCAAAGTTCTATACATCGGACTATATAGTGATATTGATACAACACCACTGTAACATCTTACAAAGCTAACTACTGTCAAATTTGAATATTGCAACAACATAATCATCAACTTAAACAGTGAAAGTATTAAGAATTTCTAACTTAATAACCCTTAATAATATAGTAACTGCACACTGAAGAGCGTAGACTCTTTTTAGCTTCCTAACATAGAAATATTGGGAATATAATGTTTTAGTGCAGTGTATAACTTCAATAAGTTTTAAAATTTAAAAGAACTTGATTTATCGAAAAGCTAAGGATTAGATTTATCACTATTATAAGATTTAACTAGTATTACATCACTTAATTTTAGTTGTTGCAACTTACGAGATACAACAAATATGAGTGAACAAGCAGTTCAAAAGCTCAAGTATATAAAAACTCCATTATTTGAAGTTAAAGAAAACTATTATATTGATATTGCTCCACTTAAGTTCTTGGTACAACTTGAGAAGTTAAATATGAATCATTGCGAACTAAATAAAATAGACGTGCTGAGTTATCTAACTAACTTAAAAGAGCTAGAACTGGCAGATAATGACAATATTGATGACATTACTCCGTTAAGCAATTTATTATAACTGAGAATACTAAATTTGTAACATTGCTGTTTAACAAACGTAGAAGCTCTGCAATTTCTTTAAAATCTAGAAGAATTAAATCTTGCTAATAATTTTAATATTAATAAAAATAAAGTTATTTAACATTCTGATTATTTGGATACAACTCCGTTACAGTATTTAACTAAACTTACAATATTAAATTTGAATTCGTGTGATAAATTGTAGTTAAGTTTTTTAAGCAAGTTAACAAACTTAGATTAGTTAAATCTATCCTTTAATTTTATATAAGATATAAGACCGTTACAACATTTAAATTTGAAATAACTAAATCTTTCTGGTACGGAATTTGATGATATACAACATGATATACAGAAAAAATAATTATTCAAATCTTCAAATAGTTTAAAAGTTATAAGAGCGTAGTTACAATAGTTAATATTGAAATAACATCTGTCTCGTAAGGGAATTGATATTGATGCACTGTTTCACTAAACTAGCCTTACGATATTGGATCTGAGCAAGTGTAAATTATCTAGTTTAAATGCATTGTAATCTCTTGTAAACCTCAAAGAATTGAATCTTAGTAGAGATCTAAGTTACTATGAAATGGAATAGATTAAAAATCTATTATTAGACATTACTCCACTGCAATATTTAACTCAGCTCGAAAAATTAGAAATATCATAATGTGGGTTGTAGTCTGTTGAACCCTTAATACCGTTATAAAAGTTAAAAGTATTGAATTTAAGATTTAATTTGATTGTGTATGCTTTACCGTTAGCATAACTGAAATAACTAACTGAACTTTAAATTAGTAGTAATAAAATTATTGATTTCACTTCTCAATTCGTAAAATTCTTTGACTTAGATTCTTATATGGCCACATGTAACGAACAACCAACAGAATAAGAAATACAATACGCAAATATATTGAGAGATGTTAATTCTCCGGTTTCTTCGCTTAGAAATATGAGCGAAAAACGAAAATTATTTAAGAATATAGTGGTTGGCAAAAAGAACTATGTTAATATGAGAATATAGGAATAAAATATAAATTTGAATTCATTCTTTGGAAAAGTAATAATATTATTTCAATAACTTAATGCTGACAATATTTAGTGATAAAGTTTGATATTTAATGTTTAATATGTTTAATATATTGATGTAATAGATATTGATTGTCAGCGAAATAGTAATAAGCTGATGAATTGTATTGTACATACGTAATATTATTAATATTATGTATATATGTTTACATTTCATACCATAAAATAAAGTAAAATAGTTACTTGATATTTAAAAAGATGTTAAATCACACATAGTAAATACATTAAAGCTGTTACATAAATGAGGAAGCAGAATCACTTAGATTGGAAAAAAGATGAAAACCATTTTAATTAACTGGAAATTCACTAACCACAAAAATTATTAAAATATTTATTATTTTTACTTGGATATGGTAAAATAACTAGTATATATATTTATATATTGCGTTTAGATATATTGTTGGATATACTATTTATATTTATCTAAAATATTTCTATAATACTCAGAGGTCCATAAACATGAAATCGATGTTGCTGTTGAGTGAGTCATGTTATTATTGTACTAAATATAACATCTTTTGAAAATTATGATCAATATGAAACAATATTAATACAATATTAATAATATATTAGTTGTCTTGATTTTTCTTCGGAACACGAATAACATCATTAGCTATTGCAGTGAAGAGCTAATTCTTTCCTTTGTCGTAAAATTCTCGCGACTTTGTGTGAATTGTACACTTTTCTTTCCTTTTAACGGTTCTCATTCCATTCTAATAATATACTAGTACAAGGTAAGTTTAACACTCATTAACATCTTTAATTACTATTTCTTCTAATATAAATATTTCTACCACTTCAGATAATGGGATCTTGTTGTGGTAAACAGGATTAAACATTTATAGGGGAATAATATGCATCAGATAAAATATCACATATATAAGATTCAGCCGGACAGGATATAGAATCTATATCTCGGCGATATACATCCATAGGAGATAGTTTATTGATGACTGCTCCATCACGTGGGATGACATAATAATATTTTTAGGAAGGAATTTGTAGACTATTTTTTATTTGATAACCGCACGGGTGTATGTACTTGAGTGATTAAAATATATTTATTTTTTCCATAATTTCAATATTGTTCTAAATAACTTCACTTTTAGCAAAATAATTTTCTCTTATTTACGTGTATTTCTTTGTCTGTTTTGGAGGGGATGGTATAAAATTATACAGAGTTATACTTAAGTATAAACGTGATAAATTTAACTGTTTACGAAAATACAGGCTACAAAATTATTTCACTAAATATGGTTTTCTTAGCATTTAATTTTTTTTGTAGTTGTTAGAAAAGCGATGTTTGGATAACTGTAAATATAGGCTCTGACTAATCTTCAGATAATTAAAACAAATTATTTTCCCTAAGTTCTGTGAAACTGCAGCTACTGATATTATTCACAATTTTCTATTTCATTACGAAGTGATAGTTTTCATGAGTTTTATACTAACATATATGATATATAACCTACATATGCAGTTATATTTATTGCGCTTGATTTTAGTTAGTATTTTTGCCCATTTTTGTGTTCATATATAAAAATAGATTTTATGAGTATAAATGTAATTACGTATAATTCTACAATATTTCACTCCACCATGAACATAAAATTGCTCAAAGCATCTAAATTCATGAATAAATAAATAAATAACGTGTATATATCATTAAAATGCAAAAAATACTATAAATACGTATTGCTCATTCTGTTGGCATTTAAGTTTGTTTCTTCTTACTCTATTTTCCCTCTATGACTTTGGGTGGTTTGACAAATTCGGCAGCACATTCTGAGATAATCTCTTTTGTTGATGCGCTGTATATTATTCTACTGATCTTTTCAGCTCTTTCATTGTTGTGACCATCAACAATTATTTTAGCTTAATTAATTAACTTCTTGGAACCCCATTCTTTGCTAATCCCATCTTTGATTGTAAACCAAAAATCGAAAATTTAATCAAAAGCTTTTGTATCCACTTCATTACCATTCATAAATTTAAATATAACATCAGCCAAGTTCACCAAGTCTTTAATTTCGTTGTCATCTAGCTATTTATCAATAGATATTCTATTTGTATGCTGAGTTCCAATACGTTTTGTTGAAATAGTAAAGCCCAATTCGTCAGCTAAGCATAATTAGAGTTATAATCGTGTAGATACCTCTCTAAATTTATCTGGAGTGCTGTTAAAGTTCGAATTCAAACGAATTTTTGCAAAATGCAGCTCATTTGGATGTGAACTATAACAAATCATCCTATAGGAATGTTTATCAGTGAATTCTTTCATCATAGTTGTTAAATAAACAATATAATGTTCTAAGTATTCTGTATTGAACGCCATCCTTAAATTTGCTGAACCATCAGTTTGATTTTAATGAGATATTCGATCGTCTCCTTTAGAATAATCTTCACAATCCTAACCATAAATGTGTTATTTTATCATCACAAATGTTACAACTGTAAATATTCTTTAAAGACTTGCAGAGGTCATTTGAGTGTCCATAGATACAAGTGGAAACAACATCATCCAAAAGACACTTGCTTTCTGTAATGATAGTTTGAAATTATCATTTTCAGAATTTTCAGTGTTTAATTTTGCAGCTTACATCAATGTAGTTGTACTTTTCGAGCCATAAAGCTACAAACTCAAAATATCTGACATTTTTAGCTTGGAACCAGGATTAAAACAATCTTTTGGGAGAAAATATAGAATTTTTTGTATTTACTAAGCACAAAAATACTACCCATCAATTTTATTTGATAATGATAAAAGTAACTAAGTGTTTAACAAATTTCTCATCAGCTTCAAAAGATGCTTTGAATCTGGCATGCTAATTAATTCTCTAAATTATTCTTTTACTAATGTCTAGACTTTTTCTGGATTATCTAATAGTTTGTATGGGTTGCGTATTAAGTTGTCAACAAAATTTGATTTGACAACATCAAGCGTAAAGGCATCAAAGTGACAAAAAAATTGGTCGCCATCGTGTGGAAATAATTTCGTGGTTATTTTATACTTCTTTAGAGCTTCTCGAATCGCAAACCAAGTTGTAATCTAATCCATCGTTGTTTAACCAGATGATGAAAATTAACTAAACACCGGAAGAAAAGAATACTCTTTTTCTGCGCTAATTATGTAAACAAATACGCTAGATATAGGAAGCTTTCTTCCGTCTGCTTCTTAAATGCAATTATGAAGTACACCGTCGATTTCAATAACTTTCGCTGTTAAACTCATAGCGTCTTGACTCATGTTAACAATAACTTCTTCATCTTCAGGTATTTTATTCTACTTTCTCCACTAAGGAATAGCTTATTCTAATATTTCTTCTTTAAAAACCAAACCGATGTTATCTTTACTTATTTTGTAAGTTTCACAACAAGTATTATTAAATCTTTATAATGTGCGTTTGCTGGGCATAACATTATTACTTTTTTCTGAAATTTACTTTTAAAGATTATAACCTTGAGATTTTAGTGTTATAAATTATAACAAGGCGATTTTTAACTCAAAGTTAGTATATAACTGTCCTTATTTCATTTTGCCAGGATTTTCACGATTTTATCTTAATAATAGCTTAATTTAATTATAAAATCCTTTAGCTTCAGCTTTTGATTTAAAGTATTGTTTAATATCGAAATTGTTGTCCATGCCAATATTGCCAATATCACATAATAAAGTATAAACTTCATAGTTATCAGTAAAATCGCTTATATGTTAAATGTTTATAGCTCGCTCCAACATTCTTTCGCTCTTTGATAACGATTATTAATATTTATTCAACTATTACTATTATTCGATAACAACACGTTACTATTCTATACACATTTCAGTAACACTATTCTAATTATTCATACTTTCAATAAGTTAAGATCTCAGTTCAGCTATCTGATTATCTTTTTCTACTAACTACTATTCCTATAATCTGCTAAAATCCTTTTAGCTATTCATTTTATTTTAAAGCATGGATAGTTATTACACTTACAGTTATTATTTTTGTTATTCATGTTTCGCGAATCGTGCGTCTATCATCGCTTAAATCTTTGACATAATATTTGGTGTGGGTATGTTATAAAAATTAGTCGTAAATCTATTTAACTATCAATTGTAAACTAAATAATAATTAGAATCCTATAAACATACATTTTTATTAAGTAAAATAACAGTAAATACCACAATAATGATGCACCACTCACAATCAATAGAAATTGACATTAATAGAGACTTTTAGTAATATTGATTTCTTAATAATTAAATATATTTTGCTAAAATATACATATAATTACTAGAAGCAACTATTAAGAAACATCTGCTCTGCAAAAATAAAGTGCCTTTTCCAGGAGGCAGGTACATTTTCTTGTCATCCCACGTGCTCCATCTGTTGATTTGTCATATATCCCCAAATCTAAAGTTAGTTTTGAGAAACTTATTATATAACAAACACCTGCAAGCAAGCTTCTCGTTGTAAATTATTAAGATAATATAAAAGATAATATAGAAGGAGAAGAATATGCATTAGATTAGTATACTCTAGATGCTTATTTATAACAATAAAACGAATGAGCCTATGTATGATATAGATTATGTATGAATTCTATAATCAGGCAGTTCAGTTATTTGTGTATTTAAATTTTATCATAAATACAGTTCTTATAATTTTAATATATTCTTAATTAGATATCTTACATTTTACTAACTTTCACTTTAAAGTTGTCGGATCCAAGAGTAACATATATAAAAAACCATTAAGAAATTAAACATTTAATCACAGTATTTATTGCTGAAGTTATATACGCTTAGCCAACCAACATAATGGCTTTTGCAGAATAATTTTTTTCATTACCAGAAGTTCAACGTTATGTAGCTAATATTCAAGGCTTTTCAACACCACTCGAACATGTGGATGCAATAGTACAGCGTGAACTTCAATACAAACTGTCTTAGACTTCAACATATTAGAACTCGTCCGAAATAGATCGTTTATTATCTTCTTATCGTTAACTTCGTGATAACAATTTAGATATATAAGAAATATAGGATTAAACAGCAGTTTTAGAATCTACTTAAAAAGAAAATCTAGAACTGCTAGAATAAGAAGTTACTCATGCAAATTCTCCAATAAAATTACGTACATCAAAACGAAAAATATCATAAACTTCTTAAATATAATTAAAGCTAGAATAATTATAAGATTTTGCTCGTTCGGGAATTAATACCAAGTATTTTGCAGAATTAGGTTGTTGTTAACTATTTTAACCATCATTTTAACAGTTGAAACAAAATTATCAGTTATTCGCAATATTTTAATCTGCTTAGTACTAACTTTCACGTTCAGTTCGAGTTTAGAACGCTAATGGTTTTATTGCTTTTGAAAATATGTAAATTTTTGCTCCTGATGTACTTGGAGTCGGTGCAGTAGAATATTTAAGCTAATTACAAAAAATATAAAACAAGTTATAATAAACTATATTAGTTTGCACTAACATTGATAGCTAACTTTCTAGACATACTAAATCTGAAGTTTTATAACTTGAAAGCCTTGGCAAAATGACTAAAATTATTATAGGTCGTCATAATCTTACAAGCTATTAAAATATTGTCAAATTTCTTCCTATTGTTTATAAAGGAAATATGCGGAATAATGCTACGATAGATGTGTGTTGTGTGCTCACATCATTTGTTCCACCTAAATATGTCGATCTAATAAGATCCCAAGTATCATAGTAACCGGAAGAAATTTAGGAAGAAAATGATTTGTTAATTAGAATAAGAGATTTTGAATAGGCTGTTTTAGAAAAAGAAAATTAATACATTATAGACTAATAAAAATATATTCAAGATTTATAAATAGATCTTACACTTACTGATACGATGCGTTTATTACAATTGGAAAAACATCACATGGAATAAGAAGTCTTTTACTAGAGTTAACGTGAATCTGTATACAATTTAAAGCATCCAGCCTATCCAGCTTTAAAATCACTTGCGTAAAATTAGTACATTGATATTAGGGAATAGGCGCTGTAAATGGTATTAGAGGCTGATCCGTAATCCTCTCTAAGATTAGAAAACGTATTTTTGTAATGTTTATCGCAGTAATTGCCTGTAAGTTATAAAAAAGAGTCTTAGTTCAAAAATTGGTTGACCATTGAAGATAGGATTACTCCTCCATAAATTTAGACATTTTAGTTTTAGTGTTCGGTGAGTTAATTTTCGGATGTGGAGGAGTACAAGTTACTTGAAAAAATGGCAGAGGAGAAGATAAGCAGTCACAACTAGCCTTTGTTTTAGATTTAGAATTTCAAGAATATTGAGTTTGACAACGCGGTGTTGAAGAAATTTGATATTCAGAGCGATATTGTTAGTTTGAAGAACTACGTCGACCCGGTGTAAATTCACATCGAGGAGATGAACGGGATCAGCAAGGAGCAGAAATACCACGAGCATATTATTTTAAACCGCTTCACGAACGTTTATGTGAACAAAATCAGCACCAAGGAGACCTCGTAATATTTAATTAATCAGTTACAGACCCGTTTGCTCCTTAAACTAAATAAACCACTCGTACTGGTATTGTCAAGTAA
Source organism: Hexamita inflata (assembly GCA_963988835.1). Taxonomy (NCBI): domain Eukaryota; phylum Fornicata; order Diplomonadida; family Hexamitidae; genus Hexamita; species Hexamita inflata. The sequence goes on along the minus strand of CAXDID010000842.1, from coordinate 114,638 downwards.
AGTGCTTTTATATCAGTCCGTTTTATTCACTCCAACTGACTCATTCAGGATTCCCGAGTCAGAATTCGCAGCTGAACATTTTAAAATAAACGCGGTCACAAATCTCTCCTGTTAATCTCAATTTCCTCAGCTGTTTTCAAAGGACGCTGAACTGGTAACGTTCAAACTGAAGCTGAACGTGCTTAAAACGCATTTGTACGGCTTCTACTAGGATTATATATGCTGCAAGTCCTTCGCTGTGTGCGAGGTGCCGTTCAAACCATACATGCAAAGATTTGGGCTGGTGAGTGATAAATTATTCGGCCAAAATGAGTACTAGAAGAAAGTAGCTAGTAGATTGAAGTAAATGCCGTATTTTGAGCGCCTGGAGTACCTCAAGAACACATTCGACCTGGAGAAGCTAGCACTGTAATGCGTTGTAGACGAAAACGCCGAAATCGAGGTGTGCTGCGATAAATACCTGCTAGAGAGCACATTCGGGCAAATGCTCAGAAGAAACGGAAGCTTCGTGGTTCAACAAGTAGGAATCAGAATCGGAGAAGTACTAGACACGAAATACGACGAAAAGAACGAACCAGAAGAATGCATCTACGCACAATGGATCGGAGAATGACCATGATGATTTAAACTTGCATAATAATGTTATAAGATTCACAAATAGTTTAAGATCAAAACAAAGTTGATGGACGTTACATAATATAAACGCAGGAGCATGAGTGGATAGCTTATCATACAATATCACAAATTTTATAATTTCATCATATATCAGTTGGCTTTTATAATGATATTATTATTCTCTCCATTATTGAATATAAGCAATAATAACGATCAAATCAAATCCCACTCCAAATGCTAGCTCACCTAACATTATAAGTTTCAATATCGATCATAATTCCAGCTTATAATGCACAAAAATATATTGAATACGCTATATAGTCAGCACTAAATTAAACAGTCAAAACAGAGATTATAGTTGTCGATGATGGATCAACAGATACAACTGCTGCTCTCGTAAGAAAGTACCCAGTAACTCTAATTTTGTAAAATAATTTTGGTGTATACAAAGCACGAGCAGCTGCAGTTGAAGCAGCTACTGGAGATTACATTTTGTCTCTTGATGCAGATGATTAATTAAAATATGACGCATGCGCAACTTTAATACAACATTTAGATATGAATCGAGTAGATATTATACAGTTTTAAGAAATGGAGTATACTTCTAATGATATTACTAATGCATACAATTCAACAAGAATTTAGTTTCTTGATGAGCCATTTGATTTACGAAAGAGAGCTTTTGAATTAGATTATAAATTACGAGGAAAATTAATTAAACGATCTATTTGGATGTAAGTTTTAAATATTTCAACCGTTTATTAAAAAGTTAGTTATCATAGCGATTTCGCAGTGTTCATACCTGCTGCAATGCTATCAAAAAATTATAAATAATTAGATTATAGAGGTTACTACCATCAAATAGGTGTTAATGGAAGTATGAGTCATTTGAAAGATGATAGATTGGTTGCTTGTTATTGGGACACATTTTATGTAATTGAGAAAGTTTATAAAACATGCGAACGAATGTATATCACTGGTTAAATGAACGATTTTAAAATATTGATAATCAATGTGTATAAGGAAATGTACAAGTATCAGGGATTGCGGTTTAAGTTCAAGGATTAGTTTACCAGAATGGTTTAACTTGGGATAATAACTAAGTAAGATATTATTGAAACATAAAAAATGTTAGAAGCCCAGCTTTCCAATAGAATTAAGGCTGAATTGTGATAATTTCATTTTAATTTATTAATTAGAAAATTAATATAATTATTTTAAGGCATAATTATAACATATATTTAAATCATTAAATTGTAGTTCACTAAATTAAAATCGTTTATTAACCCAAGTATCGACTATGAGGGTTTTTTGACGAAAGTCGATTTTAGAAGGAGAATGAATTTAGGAATTCGAACTATATTTTTGGAGGATATATACCTCTAGTATAGTAGAGGATATACTTTCTACTATTGTTGATGAAATATTTTTCCACGTCACAAAATGATGAATATAATGCTGGTCGCCAAAAGCCAAGTAAAATTATACACAAATGCTCATTGTTGAATATCTATCATTCAGTGATTCTTGTAGTAATCTGGAGGGCTATGATCATTACAGCTATAACTATTTAAGAATATTTCTAAAATTATATACTCTTGAAATAGCTGAAATAAATAAATTTTGGCTCAGATTTCAGCGTTTAATGCATAAATGAACGAATTGATACATTTGAATAAAATATTTTTAATTATCCAAGTCAAAATATTGGTCGCTTGTAAATTCTAAATCGAGTAAGAGCTGAGCTACTCCAACAATTTTCTTAATAATGATTACGAATTGACAGCTCATCGCATTTAAGATATAAATTAACCTCAGACTTTTATATTTTTGATTTTATATTTCACCAAATAGACCACCAAGAACCAAATATAGAACTCCAAGAACCAAATATAGAATATATGAAGTATTAGCTTGAGAACATACAAAAGCACTAATGATTTTTACAGGTGATTTTTATTTGTTAGCATTATTTAAATTTTACGAAATTGGTCATTTCAACAACATTTTTATTGAATATCCAGAAACTTATTATTTTCTAGCTTAGTCATTCTGCTCATAATCTAAAGTTGCTTCAGTTCCTTAGTCTTAACTTTCGTTCTCTCTAAACATGAATTTTCAGCTTGAAGCTTAAATCATCCAGAAGTGATATCAACTGAACTATTAATATTATTCAGTATTGTATGAGATTATCTTTATTAATTTTATTTTCTTTCATCTGTTATATTTTCAAGGCTATATTTTGTATCCTCTTCAAGAACTCTTTACCCGTGGCTAAGTCTAGCGGAACTGCTGTAATTTAGTGGTTCCAATTTATCTTAACTTTCAGGTTCAGCTTCAGTTCCACTTATGAGAACATCCAAGATTGAACAATTCATGTTGCTAGAAGCTTCCTTTATATGTTCTGTCAAACCTACATATTGCCCTAGTGAAACTGTAACTTTACTTTACGGATTATCTGGACTTCTCAATAAAAATTGATATTTCAACACAGTTTAGAAGTAAATAAAAAGTTGTATGAGCTTTAGGTTGTATAAATGCAAATAAGTGTACTTCCCTATTTTTGACTATAGCTGTTAACTGCTTAACAAGAGAGAAAATGCAGTCAATGAAAATTTGATTTATGGATGGTTATCTATGGAAGTTAGTGTGGAACCATTACCAAACTCTCGCAAATATATTAAAAAATGACATAGTAAAAATCGATTTAAAAAGTATTCACTGGATGAATGAGCAAAGAAAATATTGGATATTAATAATAAATATTATTACATATATTTTCTGTTTATATCACATATTTTATTGATTTTTATATTATATAAGAATATTTTATTGTGTTTTAAAACTTTTTTGATCATTTGTACAAACTTAATAGATTTTTTTGAAGTGGTTATGTAATATTATATCGCTTATTATAATTCTAGCATATTTCAATTTTAGAAGAATAGAACCTCACCGAATACTCAGTACTTCTGCGTGTGCTTTGATTGATTGACTTCATTAATTTGCGACACTATACTTATTGCATAATAATCAATTATTGAACCACTCCAATGAACATAAAATCTTGCAATGAAATAAATCCAAAGAAACGGGCTTAACTCCTGAGCGCCCTCGATAACCAAATTTCGTGCTAGATGTTGAAACAAATTCCAGACTACAATTCTGTATCACTAAAAAAACATAGTTTAGGACCTTTCTCGACTACTCATATATAAGTGACAAAGAAAAGAAAATTGTCTGGAAATATTTAATTTGATGGATAGTTTAGTGCTTTGCTTGATATAACTTAACAGAATAATTTATTTGATTCAATTTAATGTAATATTTCGAAGACAAGTTAGAGTTGCGCTTACAGTATTTTAAATTTGAGTAAACATTAGAAGTACCAAATATGTGCTTAAATTTCAAATCAAGGTTCAAAAGTAAACTCCATTAGGACGTAGTGTTAGTAATTTTCCACAAATCTTGTATCAACTATAGCAGGTTCCGCTTCGTAAATAAGTTCGCGTAGAGGATCCGCAAATCGAGTTCAGTTATAACTTGATGCAAAATTTAAATCGTTGCAACTGAGCGGGTAATATTCGATCTTAGATGTAACAAAGTATAATGATGCTAGATATGGAACCCCTGATTAAAGCTTTGCTGAAAATGCTATAAAGTACGTTTATTGTCTAGAATCAATACTTGCATTCAACAAACATTTTTAAATGAAATGGTTTTAAGTGCAGACTAAACTGGATTTGATGACCAGATTCTAAACGGAGAACCTGAACACACTTCAATTATAATAAACGGTTGACACCGTTAAAGAACCGATTTAGCTGCAAAAAGTAATTCTCAAATCACTCATCATGCTCAAAGTGAATCTGGGCAGAATAATTCAAACAAAGAATACCACTGTCAGAAATATAATTTAACAAATCAATTTACTAATTGGAGCGTAGATGGTAAACGGAGACACAGAGCAGAAAGCTGCGTTTGTTGGAGTCGGAAACGATATGTTTTAGTTCATTATTATGGAAAACGGGAAAGTTAAAGTCAAATTCGGAATCGAGTGAGATATATTTTTGGAGATTGAACTATTATTTTTATTAAGTTTCTATTATTTAGGTATTTGATAACACAGTAATTGAAATACAGTAATGTAGTAATCTAATAATTTAACTCAGTTTAATCTTTAAAGGACCATAGGGGGTTTTCAAAAAATTAAAATAGAATATAGAAGCAAACCAATATGATATATGTAATAGTGAGAGGTTGTATATAGTTCACTTTTTAATTTCACTCCATATCCAGCAAATCCAGAGTCGAAATTAAGATCACTTATATTATGTACAACTAGAATACTTCAAGCATATTTATCATAATATAATACATCGAACATCAACTAGTATTAATATTACTGTAGTTAATATCACTTGCATCTATTACAGCGAAATTCAATAATAATTATATTTAATATTTTTGATCTTGAAGAAGATAATTGGAAGTTAACTGAATATTATTTTATAACAGTATATAGATATATTGATTATGATTTATTAGTTTATGAACTTGAGTATTTGTGTAATTCAATAAATATTTTATGATTTACATAAACTAGTTTTCAGTCGGCTTACTGTAGGTAAATTAATAGTTATTAATATATTATCACTAATTTAATCTATATTATTTTGTTTGTTGTATATTTGTTGAGATTCACAACTCATAAATTCGAAAAAATTATACTATTTCCATTCAGTATGAAAATGGGGCGACGTAACTTATGACCAAAGTTTGACACCAAATTTTTGTAGAAACTTATTTCATCATATATAATATTTTGATAAACGTAAGTTATAAGTCCAAATATGATGTGAAGTGGACTTAATATTAATTTGTAAAAACTAGATACGAAAGAGTATAATCATACAATATTAATTTTAATATGATGTATTTTACTTATCAACAAGTTAAAAATGCAAATCACACTAATAGTTTCAACGCACATCTTAAACTGCGTACCTCAATTATAGCACATTTCTATGAATACCTTTTGGTTAACATAATGTTGCATTATCATAATTTTATAAATTGTTTTTTCTTTACTGTTTTCATAATTGTGGTAATTATTTTCTTTGTTGATGTTGACTTTGGTATTTTCTAGCATAAACACAATAATTTCTTTAAACGTATTACTAAAATTTTTCGCCAAAACCAGTTAGCTTATATTGAGACCAAAATTTAATACATTAAATATTGTCAATCAAGTAAGCGAATATATTTTTGAAAGCATGTTATCACAATCTTACTTACAAATGCATTTTTTATTATTAACTCGTCTTTAAACTGTTTTATACATGGCAATATTAGAATTTGACTAAATTAATATGATACAGATGTGGTGTAATAGTATTCAGTTCCTATTATAAGTAACATGCACTAATTCTGCATAGTAGAAGCAAGATTCTGATACGAAATAATTTTAAGCTTCAAGTCTTATATTTCTCATTTTCTGTTAAAGAAGTGGGTCTAAAATTGAAAAAACTGAATTGTCGAGTTACCATGTAATATAACAATATATATTTTTTAGAACTGTAGAAAACAAAAAAACCCAAATTAACCCGACGGTCCTTTAAAGATTAATCAAGCTAGAATAATTTTGGTTTGAAGTTAATTTTCATAAACATCACTTAAAAACTAACTCAAGATTTGATTAATTTTCAACACCATACTCAGACAAAGTCTTATGAGGATCATTAATTAAATTACCTTTAAAATAAATATGTAACTTATTTACATCATAATCTAAATTGAATTCGTATAAAAGAAACTGTTTTAACTCGAATATATTTAATTCAGCGCTAATTTCAAGTTCCATTCGTTTATTAATAGTTATAACTATTGCTGTTTTTATCCAATCTATTTGCATTGAATTAAAGTGGTTTATTATATAATACAATTTTGTATAATCAAAATAAAAGCATTATTCACTATATAACTTTTAATCTAATCAAAACTTTTCTGTATCTTTCAAAATAAAATCGTATTCCGTTTTATAGAAATAATCTCTCATCTTCGAGACTCTAGCGTCAAAAGAGTTAAAAGAATTTTTGGACAACATAAATAACATTCAGAGGAGTTCGACCAAAAGTTCGAGTGTGAAATGGATAATTGAATATTAAAATGATTGCTACAATAATACAGTAAATTTATGTGAATATTTTTCTAAACATTCTTTTCTGTTTAATTATAACATTTAAAACATCTAAATTCCATTAATAATATTATGCAAGTATAAATGGACCATAAGTATTCTAAGAATTAATACTGTATTTATAAACCTATTTTGTACATCATATTAATTTCTCAACCCCCTTACAACCAATATAATATCGTTCACTCGATTTCGTCCCACATCTTCCGTTATAATATTTTGAACCGCTCGTTTTGCACTCCGGCTCTTTTCAGGAATTCGGGGTGAATTTTCAAACCACTTTTCTCGAGTTAAACGTCGTAGAACGCGAAGAAACGCGGTTCGAAGTCAATTTGGTAAACGTTGTCGGTCAAAAGATCCAGAAGTTCCCCGTTGACCGTTAAAATGAAGAAATCGGAGGCGAAGAAGAGGTCAGACGAAAATTAGTCACCGTTTTTGAGGAAAATAATGTATTAATCTTCTTTGTAACAGAATATTGTGTTTTTGCCAAATTACAAAGGGTATGCTTCGCTAAAATCCTAAATTGGCTGAGGGAGCTTGATGTTACGAGCCTCAGTAAACATACTGTTATCGTACTTGTAATAGAAAAAGGGCGGCTGCGGATTCATCACGAATAACGAATCACCAACTACAATAGCCGGCGAACGCTCACAAATATCAAACGGAAGCTCCAACTTCTCAATAAAATTCTACTTAAATTTGTATAAACCTTGTCCAGGAATGAACCCATAGAAAAAGGTTGCTGTTCGCAACACCTACGAATGATTAACAGCATCCTGAAAACAAATATCAACTTTCACTGGAATAAATGACTTGATTTAAAAGAAAGACGTTATTTAATACAAAAAGCCGTTCCCATAACAATAAAAATCACTGTTATCATAATGCGGAAATACACGATGCGATAAATCAAGTATGGAACCAACTGAAGGCATTTTGAAGTGTTAAAAAATGACTCAATTATGTGAATTAGTATTTTACCGATATATTATCAAACAAATATTTGTTTAATAATATCAGAGCAATGAAGAATTGTTTATCGTATTTCTTGGTTTCTTTCAACAATACATAATGTTTTGAGAATATATAACATAATTCCTCTATTTTCCTTCAAGTGAGCAATATTAGTTCCAAGTTTATATTGTTGATATTGGTTTAGCATAATCTCTAATGCTTAAATCATTTGTACGTCTTTCCAAGGGATTGTTATCGGCTAAAGTGCTATTTTCAAGTACTTGGAGGACCAATTTAATAGATCACTAATTGTAGCAAATTCTTAACCTGTAGTTTCAACATCAATAAGATTAGGGAAATGCAATCTTATAAATTCTATTCCTTGAGCTATGAACGAATCAATAACAATATCTCCAAATTTTCGTTTTGTTATTTATTAAATGTTCATATTCAAGCTTTAACTCTATCCTACACTTTTTGATTCAATATACTACAGTTTTTCTACACTAGATTTAATATCTTCAGCTATTTCAAGCAAAATTTTTGTGTCTGTTTAAACTTTTGTTTAATTAATAAACAAACTTATAACTTTAAGTGGCAAATGTCCATGATTTACTATTAGCGCATGTATAATATTTTATTCGAACATAGTAACTGGTCTATTGAAGTCATTTTAATAATAACCAGGTTGGTTTATATAAATTTAGCACAGTTTTGGTAGTTAGCTATCAAAATATTTTTTAAACTCATTGATTGAGTCTATTCTTGTGCTTTCTACGTTGATTGGACTGCTATTACAGTGTTATATTTTAACATATATCTAGGTTGATTCTGTCAAAGGTTAGGTACGCAAGCACTCATTTTATCTTTATGCAGAGTGCATATTTTAAATTATATTATGAGATAAAACTATTTAATTTACATTAACACTATGAGTTTTAAGTTATATTTTACTTTTCGGTTTAATAATAGCTTGTTTAACTTGTGGAGTTTTCATAATAGAAATGGGGTTGTAGTAATATGTTAATATATAACTAGTAACAAAATTAAAGTTTTTAAGATTTTAAACAAATACGATATTATGTTTGAATCTGTATATAAAATACATGTATTGCATTACCGATATACACAATCAAAGGCTGTAACTATAAAATCAAATTTACTCAATCAAACAGTTTCCTAATATCATCTTCCATATCGTACATGCATTCTGGATCAGCTTTTAATTTGTACAGTTATTTCCCAACTACGATGCCTCCTGCTTTAGTGATTAGGTCTATCATTTGTTTTACTGCTTTGTCGGCGTAGCAGAAGCTTCCGAAAACGTAGACTTTTCTGTTTCTGATGAGGTGTAATCCTGCCAGGTATTGAATTAGGCTTTCCATGTCTGGGTTCATGCCTCCGTTGTATGTGTAGCATCCGAAAGCGAGGAATTCCGAGTCGTACGCGTTGAGTGCGCATTTGGTGATGTTGGTTACTTTTAGGTCGAGTAGTTGTGTTGGGTATTTGGACGCTTGGCATATTTGTTCTGCGACCGCTTTGATGGATCCGTACAGCGAGCAGAAGTATATGGTGAGTTTTTTCTTCATTTGCTTGTTTTCTGAGAACAGTGCGTATTCTTTAACGATGGTTCCAATGTGCTCGTTCCTCCACGAGAGCCCGTGCGCGGTGAGCACGTAATCAAATGACAGCTTCACCACGTGCTTGAGCGCTTGTACAATTGGCACCTAGCACAACCCTAAGATATTCGCCATGTACTCCTTGGCCAGGACCATTACGTGGTCAATAACCAGCTGATCACTCCAGCGCTCAGAGCAGGCGATGTGCTGCCCGAACCCGTCGTTTGAGAACACAACTCTCTTTTCTGGGCAGAAAGTGATCATTGAGTCCGGCCAGTGCACCATTGGAATTTATACAAATGTTAACGAGTGCGTTTTCAGCTTCAGTTCGTGCGTGATTTAAAATTTGGCTGATTTCAGTGGAGGATAGAGCGCAAGTAATGTCTGGTGGCATATCTCATTCGTAATTATCACTAACTAGGGCATGAGCCTGACCAGAGTTGGAAGGGCACCGCTGTGATCGTTCTCGCCGTGATTCATCACTATGTACTTTATGCTGGATAAAGGGGTTACAGAACGAATGCGCTCCACCATCTAATCAGCGAACTCGGCCTTGACCGTGTCAATTAACGTTGGCTCCTCGTCCATTATCAAATACGCATTGTAGGAGGAACCCTCGTCCGTAGTATACCCGTGAAAATTACGCACCGACCAATCAATCGCACCCACCCAGAATATACCAGGAACCATCTCATCCTTACTGCAAACCGTCATTGAAGTGGATAAAATTGATATAAAAATGTTTATAATGTGTTAACTCCTTTTCACTGGTAATCTTCCTCTTCAAGCGCTTTAACATTTTTAATTATAATTCCTCTCTTTTGCTTGTATTATTAGTATTTCTTTTAAACGACAAATATCCAGACGCCCTTCAAAGCTACTATAACAAAATTTACAAGTGCAACAATACCAATACGTAGACCCATTTAGGAAACTAAAGAATTCTTCTTTAACACGTAATTCGAAATTCTCAGAGACTCTTCCAATATATTATCTCTAGTAATATCAATTTAAAGTTATGGATCATGGTTTAAATCCAATTATGTTATAAAAGCATTAATTGAAATTGCACCATAAACAAATGGTATTTGTTGTGATTATTTAGTATTTATGTTAGTAACTTTAATTGCTAACAAATCATCTTTGATTAAAACACAATATTTAGACTCATCATTCAAATATATTGTTAAATTTAATGTTTAATTAGCTTCCGTATAATCTGCAAGACCACCTTTAAAACAGCTATCAGAGATTTTAGTTACTTATATTGAAAAATTACTTATAATTTCATACGATGGTGCTGGAGCATATTAATAATACGCTAAAAATAATGAAACATCTTTTTATGGCATACTCATAACTGTAGCTAAATTTTCTAAACATCTTTACCCTGGATAATCGCTACAACTATAGGGTTCTGGATCTTCATTATACAAGTATTAAGTATTATTGAGTATTATTCTTACTCTCGTACGAAATTCAAAAGTTTTTGATACGTTTTTAGTTGTCATAACTAAATATATTAATACCGAATCAGAACCACTATTAATAATTATTTGATTAACCGTAGCCATATCAGGTCCGGCTATAGTTTTTAACATAAAACCTCCATCATTAATTTATACTTCAGCAGATGAATATACATTAAGTGCATCTGTAAACCCATATTGATTGGTGTAAGTGTTAACAATTCTTGTTAAAGTAGAGTCAGTGTAATACAGAGCTAATGTGAAATATTTCAAACCTTTTGGTCCGTAATAGTGTGACATACCTATTTACGACCCTGAAAATAATATTGGTGTATTTGTATCTGGTGAATACACTATTTAGGTCATATCAGTGGTTAAGCTTTCAAATGCTTCCATGGTCCCATCAGGATAGTTTATGTAGATTCTGGCTTCAGTAGGCGTTTTTAATTTTGTGACGCCATTATCATCATAAGAGATTAATGCATTACAGTAGGGAGTGGGATACATTTTGAATGTAACTGAATCAAAGTCTAATAAAGCGACAGTTCGGTCATTGTAGAAGCAGTTTTACGTATGACCTTGAGAAACGCGCACAGAACCAGCTGGTACTATTACAACATCGGATTTCGATTCGATGAAGATTTACCCACTTAATGAGTTCTTCAAATTGGCGCATATAACAACATCTGTGCAGTTTACTCTAAATTCTGTTGTTTTACTGTAGTCGTAGTTATATGCGTACGCATACGGCTCATAACCAACCAAACTGTCCAGCTCAACACTCACAAGTACAGAGGAAGGCAAATCACATTCAGCATTAAATAGAGACTGTATTGTGATTATGATTTAGTTAGTGTCTGTGAAAATATTGATGTCTGTGGTCTGGTCAAAGCAGTTATTCATCACATCTTTGTCCGCTCTTGCAATTTGTATAGTTGATATTAAGTATATCATCATGTTTAGATGTGGAAAATTTCAAACAAAAATAAACTGCTAATATCGCAGCGCATAACTATATAGTAAATAATATTTTCAAACAAATGTAAACAAATTATCTGGGATTATTTAATATTAATTCGTAGGTTTGTTAATTTTTGGTTGTTTCTATATCATCAGTATATATCATCTATGTTTTAATTAATTCATTCTCTTGTTTTAAAAAAGTTATAATGAAAAGAGTAAGGTCTTTATTATTGGCTACCTACCTTATTTATTATTGATTACAACGATTCGGACATGTGTATTATGATAATTAATACCCCTTATAAATGATAAAATTAAATTTTGATTTATTGATTGATTTAAATAATAAATATAATTACAACACTTTTCCAAACATAATATCCACTTCAAAGATAAATGCCAGACATCTAAAAGCTTAAGCTCTTGTTTAAAACTGCTGTAGGTGAGTTAATTTACTATAGAGATTAGCACAGCACTCATATTTTGTCTTTAAAAGCGTAACTTCAGTAAAAACTATCAGCTTAAATATTGAACTCTACTGTGGAGCAACTGGTATACACGGAAAATCTTTTGGAAATTCATGAAATATTGATCGCATATTGCAATTTAGCTCCTAATATCATCAAAGAATTCGATGTAAAAATGGTTACAGGGTAAGCTCTTGAAATTTCACAGTTTATTTAATTTACTGCGTCTAAAACCAAGTCTAAATCCACAAAAGAATTGGATGCGATGATTATGAAATATTACAAATAGCTTGGAACAAATGCCCTTGATAAGAGAGTTTTTAGTTTAGTGAACATCGACAAGGATTACGTTAACCAAAGAATAGTTGAAGCTGGTGGTAAAGTTGAGGACAAAGTAGACCAAGAGATAGAGTAAATGAATAAATTACTTGGTGGTTTATGAGTTTTTTATTATTTTGATAATCTTAAAACATACACGTAGTGAAGACATACAATGTATATATTAGTCCAATAAGATATAACATAATATTATCTCAAAATATATAGCTATAAAGTATTTAACTTATGTATTCGCTCTATTTAAACAAATAACAAATTTGATTTGCTCATCGTCCAGTATTACCATCACGTATAATAAAATATTACTTTCCACTCCTCTGAATTAATGAAAACGTTCAGCAGTCAATTAAACGAGGAGAAATAAACCGCTCCGAAGAACAAAACGGCCCTTGGTCCGATGTTCAAGAAGCAAAATGTGTCCATGCTCAAGAAATAAAATCACTTGGCCGAGTAAAAATTGGAGTAGAAAGTTAGGGCAGAAGAATACCAACAACAGCAGTAAAAACTAAAACCGGTTAATTTAACCGAAAACACAACAGTGAATCAAATCGCATTCAAAATGATGAACAAATAACAATTCAAAAAAACTGCAAAAGTACTTGGAGACTACTGGTAAATGGACCACGATATGGAAGAAATTGACACAAACGCGATGAACACTGATAACGACAGACTAGATCAACTGAGACGCGCACCAAAGCACTCACTGACCGCGTCAATGGTATTCGACACACAAACACTTGATCAAGTTAGAAATGAACTAGAAGGACTTGATATTATTAACGAGTGAATATTTTAGAATTATTTTGTCATTATTATGGAGAAGAAATTTATTTATATATATTTTATTATGTCGACAATAATATATAATTCTTTATAATTCTACTTCTTTATAATTCTTTTGCTGAACTCGTTTCCTTTTACAATTAAAATTTCTTTTGCAAATTACAATGTACCAAACGCTTTTAAATAAACAAAGTTATAATATGATTGATATATTTAGGTACGCGATCATGTCAAACAGATACAGAAATATAGATGGAACCGAGAGTTGACCTACTCCTTATAAGCAAAACTGTAATAATAACTATTAATAATATTGCTAAACAAACATAAATAAGTGTTATATAATAATATCATTATCTAATTATTTCCGCTCCAATGACAGAATAAACTTCTTCCCACGAACACGAAATGAGCGCAAAATACGCCAACCATATTAAGAACAAGAAATTAATCATAAAAAACGACGAGCTACTAACTGACTTAAGGTTCGTTGCGAACTTTAAAATAGTAAACTTGGAAATAAATAACTGTTTTAACGTCAAGATCTCAAATATTAATAATGTATTATCTTTAACCCTGAATAACTGCGGCCTGATAAATATTGTGGGAATTGAGACCCTAGAATTACTTTTCGTTGATTTGCGCGAAAATGAAATTATATTCATTGAGCCGTTAAAGAATATTTGCACGCTAAAACACGTTCTAATCGACGATAACTGCATTGTTGATTTGGAAGCGCTAGTTGATATGCCAAACTTCAACCCAGGCTGGATTCAAGAGCAGAAACCTCTGACAGATGTAATTATTGGCAAATATCTCAATTAAACACAGTAAAAATAATCTATTGAACAATTTAAAGCCACAATACATGATAAATAACTAAAATCAGAATTACTACTTGACAAATATCCAAGAAAATACGACGCCGAAATAACAGCGAAATATTTTGACAAAATTCGCGATGATGGATACGGACGAGGTATTTATATTTACGAATTTGATGGTGACTCGTTTATCTACGACTTGAAACCATTCCAAAAATTCAACTTGGAATGCCTTTTTCTATCAAAATGCCAAAATGTTAATCTATTGAGAGTTCCCTAGAATCTTACTGTGCTTATTATTGAACATTGTAAAATGAAGAGTATTAAAGGAATTGAACGAGCAAACAGCCTCGAGAAAATATTTATGTACGGTAACAACTTTATAAACATATAATATTTAAAAGAACTCCCGTGTGTCATTTACCTGGATATCTCAAATAATAAAATAGAGGATTTTACCGTAATAGAATATAATTAAATTTACGGACAATATAGTGAAGGACTACATATTAATGATTAAAGAGAGGCAATGGAAGACGAAGTAGAAGAAGCTATGTTATGGTGAAATAATACTTAATGATATGATTAATTTTATCATTATTTACACTATCTCATTCATAAAAATAAATATTTGCATATTATACGTATGTATAATTCTATAATGAATAAAGTTTCACTGTGCTGATTCGCTTAATTACGAGAATGCGTTTTAATTAGCAACTTAAGCTAATTTCGTTTGGGGTTTTGAGTTCCCGTCGAACTGTTCGCTGATTTACTAAAATAATTCATTCTGGCTGCAATTATTATTGTTAGTAGAGTTACTTACCAACATCGAGTTACTGTTTGTTTTGTTAATTCCTCTTCTCATCAATATAACGAAGTGGTAATAGTTGATTTGATTATTGTGTGTTTATTATATTAACGTTAACTTTCTGTTTAAACAGATTTAAATTTAAACAAATTCAAATTATATTATACCATAGTCATATCATTAAGTTAATTTAATATATATATCTACCGGAGGCTTCATCTATTTTAACATCTTTTTCAACTTATTTTTCAAGTCTTTCAATTTGTTTTAGTGTTTCAATTCTGTTTTCTCCTTTGTACTCGAACACCAGGTTTTAGTTGCTTTTAAGGACTCTGTTATTCTGTATGATCATATGCGCTCCTTATTTGCCATAAACTGTGTATTGGTTATTGTGGAACAGAACTGCTTTATTTGGTGTGAGCAGTTTGTATTCCTTCCACTCCCCGTTATCTCCGAATTGAATTTGATACGAAAAAGTGTTGTTTTACAGTTGTCCCGTTTTAGTTGGGTTCCCATTTAAAAATTAACCTGAGAAAACGAGCGATCCGCACTTAGCGATACCGAATCCGGTCAATGTATCATCCAGATTCGATCTGAATATGATTTAATCCTATTTGATGAATAATTCGCCGTTTCTGCGCTCGTAAACCAGTTTTTTCGCCAGATTCGCCTGTTTGATCCCCACTCCACCGATTTGCTCCACTTTCCCGTCAATGCCCAGTTTGACGCCGTTCATTTCCACTCCAGCACTGCTCATCCTCCGTCCCTGAATAAAAGCACCGTTTGTGAATGTTCCCTGATAGATCATATCCTTTTGCTTTAAAATAAGTGTTCCATTTCCATTCGGGGTCAGATTCAACGTCTCGCCCAAATAAGTTGAACCATCCAAATAAGTTTTGTGAACAGTTAATTTGCAAACGAACGGGTTCCGCTTCTTATTGTTCAGTCGTGAAGTGGGTGAAACAAACTATGGGGAGGACATTTAAGGGATTTAGAACTCATTTGATTATGGAGCTTTCAAAAATATTTATGGGCGGCGCGGAGAAACAGAACTAATTCTATTCGACGTTTTTAAATCGGATAATGCTAAGCTGACCGAATTTCGAGAAGGAGAATTCGAATTCGAACGCTGATTTGAGGGCGAACGGTGAGGAGCAACCAGTGAGATCACAAAATCAATCAAAGGCAAAATTGAATCGTGCTTGAAGCACAGAATCTAATAACCACGCACCTCCAGCTTAAAACGCTAAGGAGCCAGAATCGGAGGGAAATCACTGGACTAAATCTTAAATGAAAGCTGCTTGGTCTCATAATACACTACTCCAGACTTTATCTTGTTGTTCACAAAAGTCCCCTTATATATTTGCTTGCAACCACCATCAACAACTGAATACTACCCTTTAACAAATACGTTTTACTTAAACTCGCCCAACCACATCCTATTCTAATCTGTATACCGACCAATTCCATCAAACTTACCAGCAACAATCCCACCTTCGTATTGTTTCCCAGCGGAATACAATTTGCCAAAACCCTCAATAAAACCACAGTGGAAATTGCCTGTCCAAAAGAATTAATTATTTTGCAACAATGTTCCATAGTATTCTGGTTGTTTGTTTTCGGTTTGACCAACGAAAATTTGACTTTCTGATTATCGAATTTAGAATTAACTCATAATAGAAGTGGTTATTGAATAATTTTTGTCTTACATTATTTTTAATAATTAATACGCTGTAATTATAAGACAGATGGGCTTCTTCTTGAATATATTCTGTTTTAATCAAAAGAGAGGAAAAGTTATATTATAGTAGTCACAGAGTTTAATAGATATCATATTTTTAATATTTATATATTTATTACTGATAACTAAACTTATTAATCCACACCTTCGTGTATGAACGAACGCCAAATCGCAAGAATATTGGACTAACGTGCAGTATTTGATTAAAAAGTTCGATAATTATACAGGGAAATCAATAATTAAAGTTCTGAGTAGGTGATAGAAAATAAATTGAATAAAACAATGGATTATATGACTTATGAATCTCATTTTTCACCTACATGTGCTCCATATGATCCGTTGAAAATCCAATCCAAAAATAACTTAGATTATTCTGCAGATATAAATTCAGTCATGCGTGCTTAAATAAATTAGTAATATCCAAATGCAGGTGAAAGCTTATCTCTTTGCACCTAGATGAATTAAAGCGAAGTAAAGTAACTTCCGTAGAAATTTAGGACGTAACTCGCATCAGTTCCCATGAAACAACCAGCATATACTGATCCGTTTACAACATTTTAGTAATAATCTCGTTATGTGCGCGATGAAGATCTTTAATTGAATTTTCAGCCCCCGAAGATCAAATCCTATAATGTGAAGCGCGATTGTGTCATAGAGTCTTAAGGTAAACCGTCTGCGAACTAATTATACTATAAGTTTGCTATTTCACAGGAGGAAGGCGAGTTATTTGGTTTAAAGTTCGATCGTTTAACTAATACCGCGAAAACGCAGAATAAGCATTAACTTCAGGACTAGTAGAACAAAATTGAGTTCAAGCAAGGAGAATTCTGTGATTATAGCATTAACAAGCAGAAATATATCCTGGCTAATAATCAAACACAGTTCACGCCCTATTACCCAATTGTGCAAGACAAGCTCGTACCTGATAACGTTCGTATGCTAAATTGCTCGGTTGAGAACATGCTGAACGTGCAGAAGCAGAACATCCCTGTTAATATTGAGTTTTCGAAGCCCTATGATATTCAAGCTTATATG
Organism: Hexamita inflata; assembly: GCA_963988835.1. Lineage (NCBI taxonomy): Eukaryota > Fornicata > Diplomonadida > Hexamitidae > Hexamita > Hexamita inflata. The sequence goes on along the minus strand of CAXDID010000842.1, from coordinate 96,816 downwards.
AAGCAGATTTTTACTCAGCAAAGGGTAAAACTACAATAAATTAGACTTCAAACTCCAACCACAACCGTACAAAAACCAAAGGCATGCTCATAGTCTTATGATGCAAAATTCGCCAATTCAAAGAACTTCAACCCGAATTACAATATTTCCTATTTGAACGGTTTTTAAAAGAACAGCACCCCTGAGCAGTTCCTTGCCTCCAAGCGCGCGTGCCCGAGTATATGCCACTTCATCATCTGTCTATTAGCCCATTAGTAAACATGTGTAAAGCTCCGCGACGAGGACGTGTTCTACGCCACCATCGCTCCTGAAAGCATCCTTTAGAAGAGGTGCTCGATGCTCATCAAGCATATGATTATCGCTTTTAAGGATAACTATCCGCGTGCGCGCGAGCTCCTTCCAGCAAATACCTCATATTTTGAGTCCATACTTACTGCACTATTCAGCATGGTATCTCCTGACGATGAAATAGTTACAAAGCAGAAATTCGCCTCCAGGAACTCATTCTTCGACCAATACGGAGGAAATTTAACCGATTTCACCCCAGACGCTGAAGACGTTGAACTCTTTTAATTCAAAAACACACCGTTAAAAAGCGAGTTTGTTTATTAACACGTGAACAACAACTAAACGGGTCTCCTTGAGGTTAAAACTGAAGTTGTTTAACCGCAGGTGAAGCCGAAAACGGAAGTGGTTCAAACCTCCCTGAGGACTTTTATTGAGTAAATTCAAGGTAACGGTGTGTACAGAAAATTACAGCCGGGTGTGGTTTATAAAATGCTGAATAACTCAGTGTTTTAACAGAGCCCGTGCTTGCAATAACTACAAGCTGCCATAGAAAACAACAGCTAAATGTACCTAACGCAGAATCAAGTGCTCATAATTGAAGGAAACGAAATCACACCCATAAAACTATCACTGGACGAAATAAACCTCATGCTTGGCAAAACAAAAGAAGAACCAACCGAAGAACAAGAAGAAAGCGATCAAGTAGCAGATTAAATCGAAAAAATACAATGGCTCCAAACACCTGTAATTGACCTCGTAAGCCCGCTTTTAGGCGAATTCCAACTTCACCTTGAAAATTAAGAAGTTGATAACTACTTCGGCGTGAATAAAGCATACCTTAACCATATAGCACACTTAGTAAACTACCAACTTAAACTTGACGCACAAGAAAAAGAACAATGGAAAACATTCGACTTTACCAAAATTCAACAAAGTTAAACAAATCAAAACAGAATTCAAGTTGTTAAAACATCAAAGATGAAAGTGGTAAATTCACTCCAAATTAATAATTTAGGATATTCAGATACTGATAGAGCCTACTTTAGAGCCCAAGAGCGTATCAGATACTTCTTGTTACCACATACGATATTCTGCTTTGTTGTTAGAGGATACAAAACATTCCATGATCGTGTCCACAAAACTGATGCAAAATCCAGATAAATGGCACAAACATATAAATACTTGGATTTCGCTAGACAAATTCCTTCAGTAACAACAAAACTTGCACTAGTTATTGATTCCTGTTCACGTTTACCAGGTAGATTTGGAACTCGCGAAGATATTTGCGAAAGATGTGCAGATTCTCATTTCTTTAATTGCTCAGATGCAAAATTTGTTAACAAGGTATCGTGTGCTATGGATAGAATGAGAATGATGAGTTGTGATAAGGAAAAGAAAATCAAATACTCAATATTTAATAGCTCCGATAAACTTTGGACAGTCATGAGTCAGCGTTACAAAACAGAATATGAACGCACTGAAATTGATTTGGATGATTTCCCAAGCGATTTGTATGATATCTATGAGAAAATGAAAGGCATTTAGAGAATGGCGATGAATGGACAACTTGGTTATGGTGGTTAATAATTTGTTCAGTTACAACAATAACAAATGATGATGAATGCCCGTTAACAATAATAATTTGTACCGTAGTACTAAAATAAACCAAGTGGCAAATACAACGAATTGTTCAAATGAGATAATTTCATATTTCACTGAAAAATATAATAAAAAATCAATCAAAAGATAAATTTAAGTCGTTATCTTCTAAATATAGTGAATTTTAACTTATGTTTTCCGAGTCGCATGTTATTGTTGAGCATCTATCTGACAATGATTTAATGGCATTTTTGTTTCCATTTTAATTTATTCCTTTCGGGCTCATTGTACTATTTCGTTATTCTAATATAATACTAAATGGAAGCATTTGTTTGAAGTGGCACATTATTAATTGTATTTTATAACAATCAACGTAATTGATTAATAATTATAGTTTGTTTAATAATTAATTCATTAATTTGAAAATCATAAGTAATAACAGCAAAATTCTCTCTTTTAATGATAGGTTGAAACTTTCAAGCTGAAAGCAAGAAACAAATTAAAATTATTTAAACAATTTTTTTAAATTCTAATAAATTGCATTATATTTGCATTGCAAAGTATAATAATACATAATAATACATTGCTTCAAAATAACCACTTTAATGAAATTACCGAATGTTCTAAACAATATATTAGTAGTTTAAAACGAGCCGAAAAACGAATAATTATTCACATCGCCCAATTAGCTCAAGTTACCTGCAATAAATTTGAACAAACGTGTATACCACCAAGTCTCCAATTTGAGCCGAAAGAGTTCGTCCTCAACGAGCAACTTCCCGAATTAAAATTAATACGGTTCAATTTGTCAAAGTCAAAACTTTTAAACTCTCGTTTTACCACCCGAGTCCAAGTATTTGAAAATATCAAACGAGATTAAAATTCAAAACGAGGAGCTTAAAAAGTAGAAACAAATTGTTGAATAACTTTACCTAAGCCAATAAACGATTCTTGACAACCTATAGATACTTCAAAGAAACTCCAATAAATTCGTTTTGCTATGCAAAAAACTTTACTAAAAATGAGAGCTGAATAATTTGAAAACTAATTAAAGGAAAACATTTGACGGATAACGCTAATTAATGCTATGAATCTTATATTGCATTCCTTGTATCATATTGTATACATTGTGTATTATATATAATTGTTTTATCATAGTGATCGATATATACTGTAAAAGCAATGCTATTTATAAAATACACATAATAATTTATATACACAACATATAATTCATTTTAATATTACATAAATACGCAGCATTTATTATTACTAACAAATATATATTATAAGTATCATTTAATAAATTTTATCTGTATTAGTAAATCTATTAATATATTTAAATAACAGAATAATTCTGTATTATTAACATTCAGATAAAAATACAATAAAAATACACTCCAATGAAGTTACCACAGTTATTATAGAATAATATATTTACGAAATCAGCAAAAGGTTTGTTTACAGCTAATAATACAATAAATGATTTAAATGGAAATTAGAATGAATGAAGAAGTTCTACCTCTTAAAGTCAGAGTTAATAATTTTTGTAGTTAGTACTTCCTTTTGACACCAAAAAACAAGAATTAATTCAATCCTTAACATCCCAAATAAGTGAATTAAGAACTTACAACTAATTTCTGGATTAACTTACTGTTACATATCATACTATATAAGAAAATATATAAATTATATATCGCAACTCGTAAAAATGGTATTAAATTTGTTAAAATAGAAAGTATAGCAAATAGCAATGAATATATTTAGGTTAAATTATGTTTTTTTGTGAAAGAAAAGCTAGATGATGAGAATGTAATATTTCAAATATAGTTGAACTTGAAAGTGATTAGTTATTAAATTAGTACTATCATACAAATAAAATTTATGTTGCTATTAAATGCTATTAAAACTGTCTATTAAATACCATTGTTTTCCTAAATACTTTCACTCAAAAAATGCATCTACATCGAATTCTTTGAGCTCTTATATGTCAAAGTCTAGCGAGCTATCACTTTATTCAATTTCGCTCATTCTGAGCTTGGCGAAGTCCGATTTAACGTCCGAGTCGTTTTGTTTATTCAGGTCTTCGGACCACCGGGTGCCAAGTAGTTTGGCGCTAATTATATTCTCCTCCCTTTTACGCTGGGCGTATCTCCCTCCTAATTTTTGGGGTTGAAATTGCTGTGAAACGGAGGTGCGAATTTTCTTCTGAACGATCATTTCGTTTATTTCTTAATGTCGTTCAAGTTTTGTCCGCAAGCGGTTAGTAACCGGAGGAAGGGGTGAGGCGGATGTTGTTTGCGGAATTCTATTTATCGGTAGAATAGGAATCGCGACTTTCATTAAATGGAGTGGAGTTTGTCAGACAGAATTTAGTTTAAACGAGTAAATAGTTAACTACTTAATAATAATATACTGTAAAATTCAAAGATTCTGATTTTCTTTTTTGCAATTTCAAATCCGAAATTGGGACTGATTTAAACTTTATAGAACAGCTATATTTAATTAAGAAGAGCATGTTTAATAAGTATTTTGTTTAAATTTAAAATACAATGTACACTTTATATACAATCATTGAAAGTAATCATAATCTATATTTTAAATAGACGATAAAGAACCATCTAATGTGTTGTCCTCTGTAATTTCACCTGCCTTGATAACACCTTCTAAGCAACGTATCCTTACACTGAATTTCTCAATCTTCTACTTTATTTCAATATATTCTTTTTATAACGATTACACATTATTAATAGTGAACTTTTATACTTACTATCTTTCTTCGTCTTCGACCATTTATCTATCTATTGTCACAACCTATGGACAAAACTCAATAATTACTGCTCTGTAATTAGCATTTGTTTTGACCATTTAATTTCTACGCTCAACGAGCTCGCAACCAAAAACAATTTCTTCGAGTTCTTTACATTATTTTAGTGGCACTAATTATTATTTTGAACTAATTGAATTTCCAGCTATACAAAATCGCTTTATATCTTTCATATGAGTGATAAAATCAATATTAGATATATAATTGCTGCAGAGTATTAAATTTTGTATGGCGGTTAAAGATGAAAGTTTTGATACATCAGTTAGTTTATTTCGAGACAAATTTAAATACGTAATGTTACGAAAATCTACGAACTAGTCTACTGTAGTTAAATTTATATTTTTAGCGACTATATTTCTTATTTCTTTTTTATCAGCATCCAACTCAAGTTTTGTGTTGTCTGTATTCATTGAAGTGGTTGATCGGCATTATTGCTATAACTTTAATTAATCGCAGAAACCACTTCAATGGAACACACTATTGTTTTGTTGGATGCTAATTATGCTATGTATGCCGAGTAACAGTTTGACGATATATTATAGAATTTGATAAAGTCTATGAATATATACTAATAGAATCCGTTTGCGTTGTTTGATATAATGCTCATGTCCGGCGAGGTAACGAAGTCCGTGTCAAATTACGCGTTAACTAACAATCAGTTGTCTCATGTGTACGTGGACATCTGCAAGCAGTTAATATCTTCATTGGAATAAGTGAAGCCGGCTCGCACAGATTTCGGCCTCGCGCTCTCAAAGGCCCTCTGCTTGATTTACAGGCACAACTTTTAGTTCACTCAGCAAATCCTCTTCATAACCCCTTAAAATTGTATTAAAACGCCCCTTCTACTTCAGTTAACCTTCCTACTCTCAAAATTGAACATAAAGCTTAACATTCTTTCGCCCGTTGACGACGAGTTCCAAAAAATGAGCGCTCAGACGAAGGGCTCCTTCTGCGACCTTAAGAACCAGAACCAGTTCATGATATAAAACCTTATTTTCACTGGATTTTAAAAAAGGTGTTTGAAAGCAGAACAAGGCAGAGCCGAGAAAATGAAGTGCAAAGCGTGCGACCAAATCGTTAAAACGGAGTTCTACATCTGCATGTACTGCTTTTAGTGCTTCTGCGGGTGTGGGCAGTGCAGCTGCAAGGCGGAGTGAGATGTTATTTAACGTTTTTTGGACTATAAATCGTTTTAAAAAGATGCAAATTATCATTATGCATCATCAAATATTATTTGACAAATAATAACATTTATTAATATTTGATAATAATATAATACTATTAAAAATAAGTATATTTTGAACGAATCAGTCTCTGATGATCTTGACATCCAACGTTTCTTCGTTTCCACCATCGATTCTCTTGATTGTTAACTTTCCATTCACGGTATCAATGATCTGTGTCAAGAACCCTTCACACTTAACGTTATATGGCATAAAAGCCTTACAACACATGTTCTACCTGACATCACCATTTCTTTTGATCTAAGCGATTTTAACGAACGCTCCCTCCAAGTTATCAATTTTAAGGGAAATAATCAACCTGGTTTTTATCGGGTCGCACACACCATAGAAATCAACTTCCAACTTCTTTTTATGAATTATTACCGTTGGATTCATGTAGCATGTTTAAATTGACAACATGAAATATATCATTATAATATGGTTAGCAGGTTCGTTACTAACATTTGTGTATTCTTTAAATAATTATGATAATATGTTTAGTTAATTCATATTACAAACATTTGTTATTTATCAAAATTAGATTTTCAAAGATTTCAAACCATTAGTTATCTTATATGAATATGCTATTTATATATGAATATGTATTATATCAATTTAATACTTTCACTTCAATGATGTTATCAAAATTAGATCTAAGTAAAATATAATCCGATTCACAGTTATAATAATTGCCATCTAAAGATTCTGGTAGAGTTTATGAAATTGCAACAACTCTAAAACTAGCAGATATCAACGGTTCATTAAGACTAAAAGTATGTATAACAATTGCATACATGTTAGCTACTACTGATTCTTTTGTTGTAGAATCGTTGAATAACGAATATAAAATATCTACTAAGCAACTATCTGGTTATTTATTAAATAAGATTTCACAATATATTAGAATATAACCTACTCATTTACTGTAAACAATAGAAGATATAAAATAAGATTTATTAATGATGAACGAAATATGTGTATGCGCATTTGGTGTCGTGAACTTTATTCACAGAAAATACAATACAAATTAGATATGGGATATTCCCGATGTTATATAATTGTTTGAAACGAATAATTTACACGATATTGAGAAGGAGTGTATTATTTTGTAAAAGGCATCTCCAAGAGGTAGAATAGTTGGTAAATAGTTCTGATAGTTTAGAATGAGTTAAATTTAATTATTTGAATAATATAGTATAATTATTGAATCAGTCATCCAAGATAACGACAACATCAATAGTTTCTTCGTTGGACCCATCGAGTCTTTTAATGATAAGTTTCCCTTTTACATTTTCCTATATTTAATCTAGGAATCCCATGCATTTATCATTAATTGGTAAAAAGGCTTTGCAGCACATTTTAGTTTCCACTTCACCGTTTTTCTTCACTTTTACAACTTTTACGAACTGACCCTCCAAATTCTCAAGCTAGAGTTGAACTATTAGTTACGTCTTCTTTGGGTCGCATACATCAAAAAACTCAACCTCGAGTTTTCCATCGTCCAGTTCAACCGCAGGATTCAAGTAACAGGCTTACAAGGAAAGGAGAAAGAGCATTGGGAGTGGACAAAAATGGCTCGCAGATTCGTATATGTTATTAAAATGCGTAATATTCAGAATGATATTCAAAAATTTTACCACTCCTAATTTATGCTTCTCATACGTACACTATGTTTAGATCTGACATAATTTACTGCAAGTACGATAACAGTCACAACAAACTAAATGTTCACGCTTACAACAACACCGTCTTTGATTGCAAGCTCAGTAACATAGTAAATGATTAGCCTTAACGTGGAACTTGCGTTTACTGAAGCACTAAATGTAACAATTTGCACACTTAGCGATATAAGTAGTTGTAAATAATAATTATCAGCTGTATCTTATAAGAATGTTGCTTAAATAGAATTAACTGAAATTTACTAAAAATTCGGAAGTGTATCCAAAATATACATTCTTGTTGAAACTTTAATTTCTCAATAACTAACTATTAAAGCATATACCGGAATCAGAATATCATATAGACCCAAGTATATTACAGTATCTAGTTCTGATATAATTCATCTTATATCATTTAATGCCGGGTCATTATAATAAAATGGATCGAATGTTTTGATTTATGATCAATATACAACTACAGCCAGTTAAATAACAACAACATTAACATCTCCTTACTCTCTAAATGCTGCAACACTATATTCAATTAAATAAACAGGTGCAACTTAAATAATAAAACTTTAGTACTAATCTGTCAATGTTGTGTAGCTTGCGGATGGAGTAACCAAAAAAGTTTCCGATTTATCTACTCAATTTTAATTTACTTTTAGCACTGCGGGTGAATTTATAACTTTGAGTTCTGACGCATATAATTCGTCTATGTATATTTATAATGATTAAGACGTTCTTTCGAGTTCTGTAATATCCCAATATCAACAAACTTAATTATTGACTGGTAGTATTTTTATAGAGCAAAATTTAACTATTTATTAATCAACATAAATATCTAGAAAATATATCGTACGTATCTCGGCAACAACTTATCCAGTCTATTCCAGTGCAGTTTCTCAGCAAAAATTCTTTTATTCAAATGTTATGCCTGTTAACTCTACATATTTTTTGGGAATTCAAGCACCAGCATAATTCTCTTATTCACTTAGTTTATCATAACCAGATTTTGGAATTTTAGCAAATAGTAAGTATCAGGCTTTGTTATCTTCTGAAGTTTTCTTTTAAACAAGATAAGGTGTATATTTTATTTCCTCAAGCTCTGCGTAGTTGGTTAAAGTTAATAAATTTAACAAGATTACAAATAATTCTCAATTCACGTTCCAAGCCGCTACAACGTAGTATTTTATTTCTGAACTTATTGGAACGCATGTATTTACTGTTACGGCTGGAAACTGTGTTATATCATATTCGTCCACTTCTTTGTATGATTATGAAAATACTGCGACTTCTGCAGGATCGGTGAATGCAACAATAACTGCATCCAAAACATATTTCAGTGTGCAAACAGATTAAGCTGCTACTGTCACAATAAGTGTTTATTTATAAGACGAACAAGTATTATCACAGGATTAATTGGTTACAGCTAACAAGAACGTGAATGTTAAGCTGCAGCTTCCGTCAATAAAATTCAACTAGGTTTAGGAGCCTGATTTACTTATTGTGTAGGCTACCATTAAGGATGCTTCAGATGCCGCTTGCAGTATTTAGTTTTTAATGCAGGATTAGTCCGTTATAGCTACTTTAGCGCAGTCTAGTTACATTTCCTTCGAGGGTGCTGGTTTGTAGCATTTCATAGTTAAGTCTAGTTGCGACGCTACTGTAAACATAACGGTGAGGCCTGGTTATTACATGTAAAAACAGCAGACGTTCAATTTGAGCAGCATTTCCAAGGAGGTAGTTCTGATAAACAAGGGTTTGAACGTGTCCTCTCAGAATATTTCAATTACATCATCCTTAGCGTATAACGTGTTCCTCTCAGCCTGTGACACGCCAATGCTCCTTGCTTCCATCTGCACCTGGACCTCAATTCCTGACCCGCGCTAGTCCTCAACTGTAATTTCGCCCAAAAAGTACCTCACTCTCAGATCCGGCTCAAGTCAATATTAAAATTACATCCTAACCATATATTAAACTACATACTTTGAGTCAAAGAGTATATTTGACACAGTGGTTCCAAACTTCAATAGTTACTACAAAATTCCAAATTAAAATCAATTACTATTATAAACAACCGGAACGAACGTTTACTTCTGCGTTTCAAGCTCGTTTGTTTTCGATACGAGCTCCTGCCCAAATGTAATTTCCGGCTCAAAACTGAGCAAACTAACTTTGATTGGGAGCTATTTCTACGTCACAGTTCAGTCAAGCACTTAAACTGAGTTCAAAATAGAGTTCGAATACGTGAGCGAGATAACGGACATAATGGAATAGGTGAGCGAAAAAGTATACTTTACCGGGAGTGGAATGAAAAGCATCAGCATCGGCGCTTACCTGAGCAAATACACGGACGCGGTTGACAGCACGTATATTGACACTCAAATTGACGTATACGTATCCACGAGCACAATTCCAACAAAATCGGCTCACTCACAGAGAATCAGCCAAAAAGGACTCGTATATATTAATATCACACAAGATACGTACTTCAGAATTGTAATTTCCACACCCACAAATATACTAGTCAGGCAAAGAAATTTCGTTATCAACACACTTGGAAGCGTGGATCAGGCCGGAGTTGTTCTCGCATAGGCAAATAAATGGACACGCGTAGAATTCTGCAACAACGTTGGAAACGCAAAAGTGTCTTATTATGACTTCGATTTCGCTGCTGGGTACTTTACATAGAACACAAAACAATAAGCGGTTCAATACTTTAATATGGACAGCTAATTCTTTGTCCAATCTGATATCAATAAGTTTAGTGTTGTTCAATAACAGATGTTAACTATAAATGAAACACTTAATCTTACCACAACTGATTCTTTACATCAAAACATCGAATTGAATAAACCAAGTGACTTGGGAACACAACTGGTCACTTATTAAGTGTATTTACTCAAATAATCATAAAGTGTGTAAATAACAACAGTATGTGGAACTTTATAAGGAACTTTGATGGCTACTGTATCAAGCGCTGCGTCAATAGTTGAAATACCAGTGGTACTTTAAGCATAAGACATCTTAGAAAGTTATTATCTCAATGTGATAGCAACTTTCAATTAAGCTACAGTGTTATATAAAGCACAATATACAAAAATCTGATGAATTGAAATGATTCAATAATAATTTATAAAATTCAATCATAAGAAATACATTCATTCTTTTTAATTTAGTTAAATTCTAATCTTAAACTGCTTGTGCTTCAAATGTTTAACTTAATCATTGATTTATTATTCACACATTGATAAGTATTCGAGCATATTATTTAAATCATCTATTTCTTATTACAAACTAATATTAGCTTTTATAAAACATTTTCTCAGTTACATTTTAAAAGCTTAATTTATATATCGACTACTATTGCTTTAGACACTTTCTTACTCATGTTCAGTGATTGTTTCCAGCATTTTATGAAGTGGAACTTGAATGGAGTATTTAGTGATATAAGCCCATATTAAGGTTAATAATAAAGTTAATAATAACTAAATAAGTATGTGAAATATGAACTATAAAAATTGATTAAAATTGTGAGTTATTAAAAAATTTAGATATTGGTATTTTCATGTATTCTCTAAGGAAAGGAGGCGATACTACTATAATTTGATCTATAGATTAAATCTGATAACACTATTTTTGAGTAATTAGTGCTTTATTTTTTTGAATCCTCTGAATTATATTTTAGTTCGGTTAACTCCAAAAAATACCATAAGTATACTTGATATACTAATTCGATCAATATAGTACACTGAACAGTAACTAATATTGCAACTCAACCCATTCATTTCACTCAGATTTCTCCCCAGCATTAAGTATTTGTTTGTATTTAACGATTTGGGCCTCGAGGTTCATCGGGTGTCCTTACCAGATGAGCATCTTGTGCATGAAGAGACACGAGTGTGGGATTCCCATTGCTCCGCACTTCTTCATTATCTCTTAATGCAGGGAACCGGCGGCCACGTTGTAGTTCATCGGATTGTTCTCCATGAATTTCTCAACAACGTCCCGTTTTTCACTTGAAACGGAGATTACGAACACGTCCGGGTGAGCTTTTGCTAATTTGTTCAGGTGGGGAATCATGTTTCTGCACGGAGCGCACCAGGTGGCGAAGCACTCAATAACCTACAAAGTTTGATTATCTTGCTTTTGCGGGTTCTTTATGTAATCAGACTGGACTAATAAAGGCATTTAAAAGGGCTTAAACGTGAGCTTCTTAATGAGCTTCTGCAAAAACTGAAAGCCGACGAAAAGCAAGAACCCAACCAAAATGAACTAACTATTTGCCATTTATAGAGGAGTGATAATTTAAACTAATTACCTCATTAATGTGAAATAAAAATATTCCGCTTCAATGGACGTTTACTATTTATAAAACAAAACAAAAGATATTAAACAACTATAATAAATACTAAATAATATAAAAACACTACTGCCAGGAAAATAGCCACTCACACAATAATTACAAACAATATTACAGAAAAACATAAAATTACAACTATACATCTCCGACGAATAGCAAATTAACAAATAACTTATGGATAAAGTCGAAAGCGCACAACTTAGAATATAACAACAATAAAAATCTACCCCCATAAAAGTATTCAATTCGCCCATCGACAAGAAGATGAAACAAACTAAAATCGAAGAGTATACTCCAAATATACACGAGTAACATTAGTTGTCAGCTATAAATGATCAAATCGAACAATATCAAAATATTATTAAATAATCACAAAAATAATTGGAATAAGCGCTGCTTTCTTAAAAATTACAATAAGAAATATATGGCAAAGGATAGTTAGAAATAGTAACACTTAGTAATGTTATTTATCAGTTAGATGCATAGCTTACATAATTAAAGAACTAAGATGAAGATTCTGATGGAACAGAATCAGTTATGCATTATAAAGAAGGGACAAACGTAAAAGAAACAGCATAACTAATGCAAAAGCAAATGAAATAACTCTAAATGGAAATTATTTAACTTGAAAAAACTCTTAAGAATGAGTAAATTAAAGCAAACAAAAAGAAACAAAAAAGTCTTGAAAACTGTTCAGTTGAACTTGTAAGTTAACTTGTATTAGATGAATATAGAGAGTCAGTTTGGTGATGTTTTTATAATGTTATATTTAAGAAATGGCTTCTCTAATAATAAATAAATTATTTCGTAAAAGCAGTATTTAATACTCACTAGTTTGATTTTTGGTTCTCAAACTTCTTTTGCAAAAGCGCATCCGCAAGTTTATCTATTTTTTAAGATTTTGTGAGCATTTGCTTATGAAGTACCCTCTTTGTATTGTTAAATGCTACTGTGAACACATTCCGTTGGTATTTTTTACTCAAAAGGCTCTTAAGAAGCTCTTAAAACTCAGAATTCAGTGGACTATCGTTTTGAAGAGCCATTAATATGTAATGACGCATGAGCTGCATATCGGCTGGTGCCATGTGTCCACAAAGGTTTCTTTGAAAAGTATCGAAGTACCACCTATAAAGCTGTTAGTGTTTGATTCCTAACTTACCAGCTAGGCGCTTCCAAGGTATTCTTTGATGCTCACAAACGACTTAGTTGAGAAGTGTATGATTCTGAATAAGCTAATCGGATGTCCACTAAGTTACTGTTTGCAAATAATCAGCAATCACAGTTAAGAAAGATTATACATCATTAATTGATTTAGGCATTGAAGTGGAGTACCATTAATGTAAACCCATGATCGAATGACTTTACTAACAATCAAAATATCATGTATAGGTATCAAATAGTAGAGTAAATTAAAATACTATTTGTTTTAAAAAGCGATGTTATATTGAAAGAAGAAAATACAAAAAGTGTAACAAGATTAGTTTTAACACTTTACATCAATCCACAACTTTGGCATACTGCATGTTTACACAAATATTTTGAAAAGTTAGTTTTTCTAAATACTCTAAACATATCTCTAAAATCTAGATTACATTGACTTTTGTTTTAAAATCTGGTCAAAATGATTCCACATTATCCTGTAGTGAATCAATTTATGCGAACCATTTTCAAATCAAAGTGAGTATTGATATTTCAAAGTGATGAATATAAAAGATATTTAAAAGGAGTTTCAATTATCTAAAATCTATTATTGTATTCATCAATTCTAAATATATAGTTGTAATCAATATTCACTGAAAGAACTACTCGAAATCATAAAGATCCAGTTCGCTGATTTGCTCTTAGGATATTTCAATTTATTCCAACTCGTTTTTAAAAGTTCCTCTCAGTTTTGTGAAGTCAACCGCTTCTTCGCTGCTTTCCGACTGAACTTATTGCACGTTCAGCTCACTCCATTTATTTCCTAGTTATTGTGAGTTGTCTTTCATACTTTTACGGTCAATTAGTTGGACCATAACTTTGTTCACACTTCTATTCGAGGTTAGGACGTGATGCGGCTCAAAAGAGGCTTTTGAGGTCTTAGGAGTTCCAAGAGTTGACTTAGTCTGATTTAAAAGAGAATAGGAGCTGCAACTTAACGGTGATAACGCGGATAATTTTGATTTTAAAGGGCTTAGTCTAGACGAATTTACAGAAATCGGATTCATTAAAGTGGATATTTAAAAATAATTAATTATATATTACTATTTCAACGAATATTACGTTTTAAAATTATATGAACCGTTTATAAGATTCTATAAATTTAGTAAGAAAACATTAAAGTTCAAACAATAAAATATACAAATAAACCGCAAATATAAAGCTATTTATCAACATATCCTGATTATATTTCATTTATAAACTGAGCTCACTGATAATCTTCTTCGTTTAAAGATTTTACTGCTTTCAACGTTATGCTTTTCTTTTGCTTATATTGTTAATATTAACGCTTAAAAACGAACAACCATAGACCATCAAACACGTAAATACCGAACACTATCGCGGATACAATCCCAATTCGAGCTGCCATTTGTGGAAGTAAAGAATTACTTTTTACAGCATAATTTGCAATCCTTAAAGACTCTTCGAGAATATTATCACGATAAATATCAACTTAAATTTCTGGGTTGCGATATAGATCAATATTTTAAAATATAACGTTAATATCGGTCGCTCCGTTAATATATGCAAGCTGTTCTTATTATTTTGTTATTGTATTTGTAGTTTTAATAGCTAATAGATCATCTTTAGCTAAGACACAATGTTTTGAGGCTTTATTTTAATATAAAGTTAAATTTAATGACTGATTTGCTATAGTATAATCTATAAGACCTCCTGAAAAGCAACTGTCTGTTATTTTATTAACACCTACCGAATAATTCGAAAATACAGAATAGTCGGATGAATATTAGTAATATACCATATATAAAGAAACATCGTGTTATGGTAAACTTATTAACTTTATCAAATTTTCATCGCAATGTTATCCAGGGTAATCACTGCAACTAAATGGTTCGGGATCTTCTGTGTATTAATATGTTTGATTTACAATAACTCTAACTCGTTCACGAAATTCAAAGGTTCTTGATACATTTTTCGTAGTCATTATCATCTATATCGAATAAGAATTAGTGACTGAAATTGCAGTGTTTTCGATAGTCATATCTGGACCTGCTAGAGTTTTGAGAATAAATCCTCCTTCTTTCAACTATATTTCAACATATGAATAAATATTTTTCTCATTAATGAAACCATATTAGTTTGTGTATGTATTAACAATTCTCGATAAACCGTTATCAACAAAGTACATTGAAAAAGTAAAATATTTAAGACCCTTTGACACAAAATATTCTGACAAGCCAACTTAACGAACAGACACATATATAGCTGTGTTTGTGTCAGGTGCATACAAAATTTGAGTCATTGTAACTTATAAATTTTCAAAGGCGCCCATTGTTTCATCTGGATAATTAACATAAACTTTAGCTTCTTATGGTTATTTCAACTAAATAGTTCCAGCATTGTTTACTGAAATAAAATTAGTACAATATGGTGTAGGATACATCTTAAAAGTTATAAGATCAGTATCTATTTAAGCAACTGTTAAATCGTTATAGAAACAGTTTTCAGTGTGGCCTTGGGATATTCGGACCGAACCAGCAGGTACTATTACTAGATCAGATTTGGATTCAATGAAAATCTGACCACTCAAGGAGTTCTTCAAGTTAGCGCATTTTACAAGATCTGTGCAGTTGACCACAAACTGGGTTGTTTTGTTGTAGTCATAATCATAGGCATACGAGTACGGTTCATATCCGACCAAACTGTCAAGTTAAACACTCACGAGTACCGAAGAAGGCAAATCACACTCTGAGTTAAACAGTGACTAAACGGTAATAATGAGTTGGTTGGTATCGGTAAAAATGTTGATATCAGTGGTTTGATCGAAGCAGTTGTTCATCAGGTCTTTCGAGTCTCTGTCGATTTACAATGAGAGATAAAGCAAAGTAGTTAACATATATTGTGGAGTGAAATAACTAAACAACTAAATTTGCATAATATATAAATATATTTAAAGCAAATATCATTTGTTTAAATTTGAAAAAAGTGTAAGAAGTAAAAGCTTAAAATAGGTATCAAACTACATTATTATTGTGCATATTGACCTGATTTAAAATTTGTTTAATAAACAAAACATTTTTAACACAACTATTTTTACTTATTGCAAATATATTATGTATGTATACTTTGGTGTGTAAATATGTCTAAATATTTATAAATGTATAGAACCTCGAATACAGACACCTGACTAGATATATACTATCATCTTAATCGAAGGATAAGAAGCTCGAAAAGAAGGATTAATATAGCTCACTTAACTTACAACCGCAAATCATAACATCCACACTATTTTAATAACTTAATAACTTAGAATACAAAAAAAGCATTATTAACTTAACATTAACAGTATATTCACAGTGTGGTAACGTTTCAGTGTTCTAAGTTTGGATTCGTTGATTGTCATGAAGAAAATATATTAACTATAGAAAGGTCAATAATGTTAGTTCAAGTGCCGAACTAACTTAGGTTGTCTGAGGAGGCTATTCAGAGTGACAATCCTAGAAGATGAGGTATGATGTTGAGATTAGTTTGAGGTAACGTTATGTGTAACTAAGTTTGGATTTGTGGACATTGGATTTGTGAGATGAAGTCATGATTTATGAGATGAAGATGGAATGATTGAATTGAGCCTTAGTACTGATGATAAAGGTTAAGTGAGATATTTAATTTTACTCAGACGTAACTTTTGTTCAGTCTAGTCAAAATGCAATCAAAATACTATCTTTATATAATATAATTGGTTGTTCATTCGTTGAAAATATTCTTTTGATTCAAATAATTACTAAATTGAATGTGTATAAATGTAAACAATTGAATACTGTATATAATAATCTATTGGAACATTTATAGAACATTAAGTATATGTAATTATATAATGTTGACATTTTTTGAAAATAACAATGATAATAAATAAAAACTTTTTGAATTATAAAATCAATAAAAGAAAGTTATAAGAACATTAATCATAAATACTCATTGAATTTCCACAACAATTATGAAAAAGGTTTTATAGATAAATAATATGATAAATTAGTCTAAGGTAAAAAACAGCAATAATGTACTACTTCCTCCAATCTAAAGAAAAGTTACAAATATAAGTATAATATCATAAAACAATAGTGCAATATCTTAACTTACATTATCAAAAACTTCTCTAGACACTTATCATACAAGCACTTCGAATTCAAACGTCAATAAAGTACTTGTGAATGTGTAAGACAGGCAATCGTAAATAATGCAAGCAACAATACTTGGAAACACTTGGAGTGATTAAAATCGAGAAAGTAGCTCTGAAGACTTATCATTTGACATAGAAAAATTAAGGTAAATATAATTGAATGGAAGTATGGCAGTTTTTGATTCAGATTTTGAAACTGAATTTTAAATTGAATCAGTAAGTGATGAGTGAGTAAAATAGTTAAACAGTTAGGTCTCACTATGCCATCTACACTCTCCGTTAGCTCTTTCGAACTAATGGAGTTTATTTTGGAGATCTTTTTCTTGATAAGTAACAATAACACAAATCTAAAAATAATCTAAAAATACAAATACATATACATATAATGACCTCAACACGAAATCAGATGCAGCCGAAACGCCGGAATCAGAACAGTGCGCCATGATTCACATGGTGAACCGTATCCTGACCAAGATAGACCATCATCGTCACCCTCGCCTGGTCGACAAAGCCCATGGTAATCTTCCAGTATCCGACAAATTGGAGAAACCTGATAGAGTTCCAATACAAAAACGCAACCTATGTCCTTGATGTCACGTTCGTAAATAAAAACTCCTAAATTAAAAATACGCTATAGGTAGAATAGAATAAACCTTCCGCCGCTATAGGTGAAATTACATTTTAATAAAAACTCCAAAATTTTTAAAGTACTGTATATATAATGACTCGCTACAAATTAATCTCAAAATCATTGAAATCTGACTTTGAGGCGTAAAATTATACTTAACCTTTCTTTTATCCACTCCAATGGAAGCCTTGACAACATATTCTGTGGACGTAAAGCTCTACGAGGAACTTTTTGAGGCTCTTACTCCATTGTATAACTATTTTAAAGCGCCTAAATAGAACAATGCCATTCAGTTCTTTTAATTGGAGAACATTCAGGCATATTTCACAACTCAGGCGGATTCCTGTTCTTAGCTCCTCTTCAACTCGAGTTCTCCCGTTCACTTCTGGAACCACTCTGGAGTTAAATCAGAGGAGCCGGCGTAAACTTGTTTGAAAATCCTGCCGTTAAATGTGAAGCTGTTTCAGGAAATAGTGTATATTCTACTAACTTAGCAGTTCAATTGCGTTGAACTGTACACATTCAGCAAAAACGGGATGAAACTGGAGGCATTCGCAACACCCGGATGCGTTGACGGGTTCATTGAGCTAGTTCCACAACTTGAAAACATAGTAACGTACAAGGCAAGCATTGAAATAAGCGATAGCAGGGTATGCATGATGTACGCTGACGGGTAAATGATCAACATAATCAAATTCGACGACGACAGCACACTGAGCAAGCTCTGCTCAAGCCTCTTTCAGTTACAGATCAGGGAGTGCATATTCACCCCGAACACAGATCTCGAGCGCACTATGAACCAGCTTAACATTAGGTACCAAATAGTTAACGAGAGGGAACTGAAGGAACCAAAAATAAATGCAGAAATTAAAATGAAAATAAAATCTGTAGCACAATCTGAACTTGCTCCAATGCTGGCCGGTATGCTAATTCAAAACCCAGTTGACGTAAACTAGCTGTCACTGGTTGACACAATGCAACTGCAACAAAAGGACGCCGAGCAACTTGAGCTGAACGAACTTATAAAACTGTTCAAAACACACCTGCAAACTGACACAGGAAGAGCCAACTTTGAAAAAATATTCTTCAGACCCCTGCTGCAAAAAGAAATAATTGAAAAGAGATAAGAAATAGTTAATTAATTACTTGATAACCGCGAATACGCTAAAGTAATTAGATAAACTAATGGAATGAACGCCATCAACAAGAATCTTAGGAAATCAAAAGAAATTTGCAGAACTTCATACGATCTGTTTTGCTAAATTGACGGTCTGAATCAACTTATGAACGTGACCAAGAACCTATTTACTAAAACACAATTACCAGAATTCGAGATTCTGAACACCGATTACGAATTAACACTCAATGAAATCAGATAA
Source organism: Hexamita inflata (assembly GCA_963988835.1). Classification (NCBI taxonomy): domain Eukaryota; phylum Fornicata; order Diplomonadida; family Hexamitidae; genus Hexamita; species Hexamita inflata. The sequence goes on along the minus strand of CAXDID010000842.1, from coordinate 77,513 downwards.
CTGATTTTAAAGTACATCGTTCCAAACCCATCAATATTCAGCGCATTTGAAAATTAAGTTATTCTCATCAATCCAAATTTACAATCTAACCTAGTCGACAAATTCAACTCACTAATTGAATTGAATAAGCTGATACAGTAAGAAAATTTAGACCTTATATAAAAGCTTAATTTAGATAACCCATAACATTGCAAGCTGTAATCAACTGCGTAGAATAAGCTCAGCTTCAAAATTCCGTACTATCTATTAAAATAGGTGCAAGAAATTTCTGATGTGTAAATAGTGGATAAGAAGACAACTGGAATTAAAGCGGTAACTCGTACATTATAAGATCTAAATTTATAATTTTTGGAGTAGTACGCAGTTTATCAGCAGTTATCTGCCAATTTTGTCATTGAGTTGGAGTAAAACCTGTACAGTTACTTACCTCAATTGAATTAAATACAAGAGTTAATCTCAACAGCTGATTTCTTGAGCTCTTTATCACTAACGTCTAAGAAGCATTCATTTTCGCGCCCAGACATGAATTCAAAGCATATTATTCACACGAACGCGTTCAACCCCGTTTTAATCAACTCCCAGCGCTTCATCTAGCCGAATTCATTCACGTAACAGAATAATCTACTAATTATTACAGGTGCAAATTCTGGCGGTAAGTCACAGCTTTTGAAGTAAATCGGAAACTGTTAAATCCTTGCCCAGCTCGGTTCGAATACGCCTGGCCACATTTAAACGCGTGTGTTTGACAACCTCTGCCTCCGTTTTGGGTCATCCGACTCCCTAGAATCCGGAATCTCAACTTTCATGGGTGAAATGCTCCAGGTATCTCAAATCCTCTCCGTTGCAACTGAGAACTCACTTGTTCTCGTTGACGAATTAGGCCGAGGAACGAGCTAAAATGACGGTTATGGGCTCACAATAGGTGTAGCAGAACACCTCCTTGGCCTGAATTGTGTGAGCGTTTTCGTCACGCACGTTTAAGAAGTGACTAAAAAGCTCCCAGCGTAGTTTTTGAGAATGAGAAGCGAAATAATAAACGGGTAATTAAAACTGACTTACAAGGTTGAAAACGGAATTGACGAATCGCACGGAATAGAAGTTGCAAAAATGTGCGGAATAAATCAAGAAATTATTGATGACGCTAACGAATGGGAGCGGATAAGGAGAAACGGGGCTGGAGGGGTTGATAACGGTCAGAGCAAAGAGTACGATAAAATGCTCATCATGTTCTAATTGGGCCTGATTAATAAAGAATAACTCAAAGCTATGTACAACGAATGAAAACACTATACTCATAAGATTATTTCATATTTTATTGTTAAATTCACATCAATAAATATAATTTAACGGCTTTGCACCTAAAATTTTACATGTTTTTCTCAAGAACACGTATATCGTGCTCCAAAGAACGTGTTTAATACGTTAATTACTTGCATCTCGCTTTAATTATGTTCAATTCTTAAAAGTAATCCAAAATGTTCTGACGCAAGTTTGAAATACTGAGTTGTGAAAAACTAATATAATTCTGTCTATCGATACTGCTGTTAGATATAGTATTATTTATTATAAATTTAGGGGTGCTTACTTATTTTATAACACCTCGCTCCATGCCGCGTTTTGTTGTAAAGTTACTTAGTACATTTGGTAATTGCTTCTTCATATTAAAGTGGAATCGTGTATTTTGTTATCATTTTGTATAATTGGTGGTAATCTGTATTTGTAAAATATAATTTGATTCAAAATTTAGTTTGTTTATAATTATTTAGTATCACATATGTTCTATGTTCTATTGATTATTCTAATATTGTAGTAAGTGCTAGCATAAAATTGATACAAAGTACATCTTTAATAATAATTACAAATACAGATAAAAACAACATTTAGCACTGTCACAAACAACATAAATTATTAATAATATATTATTATTAAAATTATTACAGTGGTTAAATCACAACACATTTTAGTTCACTGCATTAACAATTTAAAACGAACTAAATTCTTTTACAATACACTGATATCAGTTATTTCTTATTATATAAGAATATTCAATCTTTTACATTGATTTCGTTCAAATTATAACATTTACAATGAATTAAGAATTAATTAGCGAATATCTGAAATACTTTATTAAATTTCTATTACTTCAACTAGACTATTATTAAATTTTGGGGTACTTAATTGCTTAATAGTTCCACGCTAAATTTTCTTATTTTCATTTAAATTAGTAAGATTACTGAGAACATTCGGCAACCGGCAATTCATATATTAAAGTGGAAGCTGTTTAATAACTAGACACCTATTATGAGCTAATCTTACAACTATCTATAATTTTAGTGATTTTAAACAGAGTATTAAACAAAACTATATTTTGTGTGAATTTAAAGATGACCAACATTATTTTTGACTAAGTAGTCTAACACATGAGTTCTGTACACTTTTATCATGTTTATTGCAAATAGGTTTATTTAGATATATAAACATTTAAACCGAAAACATTTGTAAAACTTTACAAAAGCAGCTTTAGCATATAATAACAATTATAATAGTAGGCTATAGATATTTGCTTGATCACTTAACCAAAGATTAATCACAGTACTGTACACATTAATTAATTTACACATATTTCATGTGTTCAAATATAAAACTGTATACAATATTTCCTCATCATTTCCACTATATTCCACTCCATATGACATCAGTTCTTGATACGTTCAAGATAACGGACACGTACAATTACTCACTCCTGTTCCGCTTCACGCACAAAGAATCCGTTTTAATCGCGCGTATATCTTAAAAACTTCACCTCAAATTCAAGTGGAACGGGAAACCAATGCGAACTTTTTGTTTTCTTCTAAACTTGCTTTTAGTACAGTTGATTTTTGCGCTGCTCAGAATTAATGTATAGAAGAGAATGCACATTGCAATGAGCGCTGCATTTGTTTACTTCGGTAATATAATTACCACGCCGTTTAAATAGCCCCAGATACTGAAATCGACACTGTTTGCTGTGGTAGCTGCTTCACTGGTTTAAATATTATATTAAGACTTTAGCATAAAGGAAATAGTTAGGTGGACAACTGCAACATGGGGACTTGTTTTCGGATTCAGAGTGTTCGATTGGATGGTACGGGAAGCCATGCAGTGAATATGTTATATACTTGAACTAAACAGATAAGTAGGTTGAAAAGTTGTATTAAGTTTAACTCAAAGTTTGAGTTAAACTTAGCTAGATATTAAAATTGATATTTATATATTTAATATATAAATATCTCTATATTAATAATTGATTAACAAGTGTTTTACTGACATTAATCCTAACATTACTATTATTTCAGTTAACATTATTACTAAATTCAGTTACATTCATTAATTATCATATTTAGATGATAGTACATTATGCATTACCTATAAAAATATACTATTAAACATAAAGCAAGCTTTTACTTCTAAAATTAAACTTAATATAGATACTAAATCGATTATATAGATGATTCTAAAAGAAGTGAAATTATTTACAAAATTTTTTGAATAACTATACAAACAAAGTCTATACAATTAATAGTATATTTATTGATATTTTAATTTTATTCATTCAGGTTTCAACTATATTTGAATTCATAACTATATATAATATTTTTTAATTTGAGTTAAAAGTCATTTTACTTATGTGACAGTTTAGTCTAGTTGGTAGTATTAGGTCCTACATACGTTTGGTCTCTGGTTCAAATCCTGGTAGGTGCAACTTTTCAGCCAAAACTAGGAAAACCCAAGAAAAAACGGCTAAAAACCGCGGTTCTGCCGAAACAGCTGCCGCGTGTGGTGCCGCGGAAAACCGCGTACCTAAAACCGCGGAAACCGCGTGTTTTGGGACAGCTTAATATATTATCAATTATATTCTGTCATTAGTAAAATGTTTAGTTAACACTCCACATAATGCTTTGTCTATACACATTACAATTAAATTGCTTTGCGATGAACTCAACTGTAATTTTCGATAAATAGTCTGGAAAATTAATATTTTATGCCTGGTTAAAACCAACCTTACCAGCTAAAGAAAAAGCCACATGTTTATCATTAATTAACTTACCTTATTATGCTAAAATAAATATTGGAGATGCTATATTTATATCAACACAATAAATATATCAACCAAATTTACCATTAGATCTTAGTTTAACATGTGTTTAAGGATTTGAACCCAAATGTACATTTGCTAATATTAAATTGTTTAAAATAGCTAATTTTTAGTTAAATTTTCTAACTTCTGATTATTAAATTCAAGGGAAAATAAAGCTGCAGGAAAATTCCAAATGTTATGGTTTGATAGAACATAATGTTTCAAAGACAATTCTATAACATTCTCTTTGGAATCAGGGAAAGAATATATGAAATTAAACTATAATCCATAAAATTGCTTAAGCAGACCTGATGATGACGACTTAAAGTTCACATTTGTGTAAAATGATGAAATTTTGGATACAAGAGTGTTAAGTTTAGCTACATTAGTATCGGATGGTAATATATCAGGTTTAAATGACTATTCACAATCTTTAGCATCATATAAACTTGATTGTCGTGAAAGTGGAACATTAAACACAGATTGTCTTAATTTTGTTACTAAATTTATTTTTGACGATTTAGCTAAAAATAGTTAGATGATGTAATCGTGCTTTTTCGTAACTAAAGATGGTGTTGCTTATGAATATTTTCAAACAATAGTTTTGTATTTTCATATATATCGTCCAGACTTTAACGATGGCTGTTTCTCACAAGTCGGTTTAACAATATTTAAAAATATGATATAGTTAACAGCAACTCCTGGATCGCTTACAAATTGTTCAAATGCAATATTTGAATAGTACTTTCCTCACACAGCAACTAAAAGTGTAATAGGTGTTTCAGCAACAGATGATCATTCAGGAACATACTAAAAACTTACTAAAATTTACAATAACACTTTTCCGTATGGTACTAAATTAGACATGTTTATCGGATGCTCATAGTTTGATGAACCATCTAAATGTCTTGACACCTTATAAGCTATTGATAATATGCCAGACAATTCAAGTGTTGTGATGACGCATTATTTTTTGGCTGCTGACGGATCTTTTGTACAAAAACTCAGTTTTCCAGTTGAATTTACACAATCACTATTTGATTAAATAGATGTATAGATATTTGATAATGAAATATGTTTAATAGTTGTTATAGCGAGAGGTTTCGGAATATAATAAATGTTAATTGAACAACTGTTTTAGTAAGTATGCGGTAGAAGATTAATTGAGTTGAGAGGTTTATTTTATGTTATTAATTTTGTTGAAACGAAATAATGTTAAGCTTGTCAGTATTTCCACTTCGCAAATAATTAACAAAATTCTCGAAAACGACTTCAACCATTTAATAGGTAAATTACTATTTTTGTGTTCAATATATATTAAAACATATTATTCGTATTTTAAATCACTTTATTCATTTTTTATAAATGTGTGTGTACCCTCTTATGTCATTTTATTCACTAATATGCGTTTTATAACACTCTGGACACAAATGATATCCTTTGCACGAACACACATATCTGCTATTACATTATTTGCAGCTGACACATTACGCACTTACTTTTGTATATACATGATAGTGTTTATATGCTTCTATTACTGGTCCTTTAATTGGGCTTACTACTGGTTGGTTACAACCTTCAATTTTTCGTGGTGTAGCTTTAATTTCATATTTTGTTAGATTTATTTTCATTTAATCAATTATGCTTTCAACATAATCCGTTATTTTAATTTCTTTATATTCTGGCTGCAATAATTTCATCAAAGAAAACCCATTAACTAATATTACTTACATAAAATAAATAAACATCCTTGTGGTCCAACGAGTACATCGTCCTGGAAATATACAAAATCAAAATTTGTGAAATAACCCTGTTAAATGTAAGAATTTGTAAGTTCTCGTGGTATTCCCAGAGAACAACCTGAAATAGTTCGTTACTACAATAATAATTATAAAGGAGTTGATTACGTAGACCAACTTACAAAAATATTAAGTTTCCAGGACGATGTACTCGTTGGACCACAAGGATGTTTATTTATTTTATGTAAGTAATATTAGTTAATGGGTTTTCTTTGATGAAATTATTGCAGCCAGAATATAAAGAAATTAAAATAACGGATTATGTTGAAAGCATAATTGATTAAATGAAAATAAATCTAACAAAATATGAAATTAAAGCTACACCACGAAAAATTGAAGGATGTAACCAACCAGTAGTAAGCCCAATTAAAGGACCAGTAATAGAAGCATATAAACACTATCATGTATATACAAAAGTAAGTGCGTAATGTGTCGGTTGCAAATAATGTAATAGCAGATATGTGTGTTCGTGCAAAGGATATCATTTGTGTCCAGAGTGTTATAAAACGCATATTAGTGAATAAAATGACATAAGAGGGTACACACACATTTATAAAAAATGAATAAAGTGATTTAAAATACGAATAATATGTTTTAATATATATTGAACACAAAAATAGTAATTTACCTATTAAATGGTTGAAGTCGTTTTCGAGAATTTTGTTAATTATTTGCGAAGTGGAAATACTGACAAGCTTAACATTATTTCGTTTCAACAAAATTAATAACATAAAATAAACCTCTCAACTCAATTAATCTTCTACCGCATACTTACTAAAACAGTTGTTCAATTAAGTACGACAATTTCATTAACAAACGGTGATGTTTAGCAAAATGTTTCCAAAGATATACTTTTTAAAGCTTCTGAAAAAGAGTATTGTATTAAATTAGAAAGTAATTTATTTAGGTAATTTGCCAAGGACGAACCGGATACCCTGAGTGCAATCATTTCTTATGAGAGTGGTAGAATGCCAGCTGAAAGCATTATCTTTTATACAAAACCTGCCAATGTTCAGTATATGTGGGTTCCAATCATAATAAATGCTGTTCTGTGTGTTTTATCAATATATTTGCTTCAGAAATGTGGCTGTTTGTGATAAACTCAATTATATCAATAACTATCTATAAAAACTATTAGAATTATTATTTTTACATTTTTACTAATAAATAATTAATCAAATATGTGATCACTCCCATGCCTTCCTCATGCCTTCTGCGGCTCTTCCAGCCATTCCGGCTGTGAATTTCGTGACGTTGTCCTTTTTGAGACTGAGTGTTCTTTTTATCTGTTGTAAGCTGATGTGCACGTGCTGGTTCTCGTTCATTTGTTTCAGATTCATCCACATTACAACTAGTATCTTCTATCCGAGTAAAAACTGAGCATCAAATTCACCGAATTAGTTTATTTGGTTGAATAATTATCCAAGATGGGAGAGGAACTGTTAGTTCAGGTTGAAGAACTCGCTCACAAGTGAATTGTTTTAAATGCGTTTTTAAATTAAATCTGTGAATTTCAGGTTCAAGCTCATGACCTGTTCCTGTGGAAGTTGATTTTGAACAGCAAGTTGGATTTCATTCGTAAATTGTGGCATCTGCAGGGATTGGACCTGCGAGGTGCGGTCGAGGGACTGCTGAGCGACAAGTTCACCGAATTTGTTCTTCAAAGCGGAAATGAACTGAATTGAGCGGTTAGAAGCTGAAAACTTGGTCTAATGCAAGAATTGTAATTAACTTGTGATAATCATTGAGTACTCGCACGGATCATCAAGGAGTGTTTGAGTAACAACAAGAAGCAAGCAAACGGCTTGGAACACCTGGAAATTGTCAATCTGGGATAAATTGAACGCATTGTACTTCACGTACTCATTCAACAAAGCAGCTTGCTTTGAAGCTATAAATTGTACTTCTGGCATCAAATTGAACTGCAAAGATAATAGCTGGTTGAAGTATGAGATTTCAAGCAATTATGTTAGCAGAAGGACCACATCGTAGCCAAGAACCTGGTCTACAATGCAAACTGATCTAATTGCATCAGCTACTATTTACTAGTTAACTTGCAAGCCATTTTTAACCGCGTTCTTGGCTTTGTGCAAGATAGCAACAGCATGAGTAAGTATCATGTTGTAGGCATCAATTTAACCCTGTTTTTGCACTAAGCAATCTAAAGTTGATTTCAAGAGGGAGAATATGGGCTCAACTTTAGTTTCCTTCTCAAGGTCGCGCTCAATCAGCACGGTGATGAAGCTGAAGTTAACCGGTAACAGCTCTGGAGCAAGTTTAAGAACCCAGTTTCTAAGCTGAGCAAAATCCGAGCGCTGTAAATCAGCGTAGAAATTCTCGAATAAACTACTCCTTTACGGTTCGAAGGTTAAGTAGCAAACGAGTAGTTCCAAGAGAGCGTTTTGAACACTCTGCGAGTCAAAACCGGCGAACAATTGAAGCTGATTAATGAGCACTTACTCGAGGTCGCGACCGCACACTTGGTACAAGACCTCGTTGGATTTTGTTCTCTGAACGGCGTCTGATAGGAATTCGAAGAGCTTCTGGAGGTAGAATTTTTCATTCTGGAGGCTTTGGGAGTTGCTCAGGTCATATTTGATAAGCTTCCTCAAGTTACTGGCGAAATCAGTGTGCTCGTAGAAAATCTCGTCATACTGCTTGAATATTTGCAATATTGAACCCGCAAGTGACTTATTCTACAACAGCACAATCTAGAACTTCTAAAATATCTGCGAATACTGGCCCAACTGATTGAAGAACATGCTAATGTTGGATAACTTGCATCTTTAAATCACTTGGCAAAGCAACTCAAGAATCTCGTCCTCAACTGTTAAACTGGTAATGAGCTCCAGTAATATGCACCAAAATGGAACCGAAAATACCCTTTGCTGCTTCTAAGAATAATCAAATATCAAAGCAGTTTTCTCTATAAGTAATTCAATGACAACAGCATCCAACACACGCAAGAAAAATTGATTCAAAAATTGCAAGGCAAACTTGAGGAAACCAACCTGATCAGAAGAAAAGGCTATTTTGAATATCACAAATTCTTCAGATTGCTTGAAATCAATTTCATTAGAAGTTTCAATATAAGTCTTTGAAACAATCAGTTCCAACAAAGTATTAGTTAATAACTGTGGTGTTGACTACTAAATCAACTCGCAAAATACTTACTGTGGAGGAACATTTTGCTTTATCTTCAAAACAAGTTGTTTAGCTAATTCAATAATAGTAACTGCTGCGTGATCGGAGAATGAAATTTATTATTAAATAAGTTTGTTAGCTTATTCAATATTTAACTCTGATCTCTGTATAAATTCAATGTTTTAATACTTTTACACAGTTTATATTAACTAAAGAACATCTATTAAATTAATTTTGTTGTAGATAAGATTCTGAAGAGATTTTTCAACTATTACTTCAAGGAGAGGTTAGTTGTTCGTCTGAATAGTATAATCAACACTTTAGTATGAAACTTAAAATAACTTATTAACTGATTGGATAAATTAAGAACGTAAAAGCAACTTGAATAATCCTTGACGTAATTATTTTTCGTCAAAATTTTATTTGTTTAAAAATTATTTAATGATTAAATCGTAGCATGTTGATGTTTCTTCCAGAGGGAAAAATATCTGATTTAATAAACCTAAAGCCGTATTAGTCAAATCATTAATTTTTGACAATATAGTTTACAATGATAATTGTTCCCATTCTAACAAATAAAATTATCCAACTAAAGTGTCCTAATGCTAAATTAACTTATAATTATTAAATGCAACAAATAAACTCTAAATTTACTCAACTAATAAACAAAATTGAACAGTGGGATTATACTACTTAAGTTCCTCGCATTATGCAAAACCTTTTATGTATACTCCATTTAAATAGCTTTGTCCTTATTATGATTCATTCACTTATATTCTGGAAGTGTTTATCCAAGTTGAAATTTAATCCACTAATTGCATATACTCCATTTGGTTGATTTCAATTAAGTTTGATTCTGATACAAAGTCACTTTCATTAATATCTCCAAAAGGACAACTAATCGATGTGGGCTGGTATTAATTTCCAACTATTTACTTTTATTTTGAGTATAGTTACTTTTGGGCTTAAAATTGTTTCAAAAACTCTCTGTTTAAATCTGCAAATTAAAATATTGGCATAGAATTTAAATATTCAAAATTCATATTATTCTTAACATTTTCTGTTGGTTTAAGTTATGAAAAGAAAATTGACTTAATAGCATGAAAATATTTTAAATTTTCTTGTTTTGGATTAGCTATTAGAGAATAAGTAAAACTATGTTAACGAAGTGCTTCTTATGGTGCATTTTACTGGATTAAAAACGACTATACAAGTTCAACAAGGTTATCAAGTTGTATTGACTGTCCAAGCGAAAGTATATACACAGTTATGTAATGTAATGCTTAAGAAATTTGCACATGAGCCACAGATAAACCATGTTTATCTTAAACATACTGACTGAATTTGAAAAAGAACGAGGGTCTTGTCAAGTTTTATTTTACGTCTTTTTATTCATTAAGAGAATCCAAAAATTGAGTTACGAATTCGCGCGATTCACCTGTAAGTTAACATTACTTCATACATGCATATAAATCCTATAATTTTTTATGAGTGTTGACCACATAGTCACCTGTTTCAACAATATTAACAGTCATTAAATCTTTCAAACTCATAAATTTTACAATGAGAAGTGGTTCTAATATAATAATTTAAAATATCAAAACTAATGACTATATTAATCTTCCACTTCATACACTAAATGGGAAGACATTAACTTCGAGCAGCTAAAATTAAATAAATAAAGAAAAACGATCCTAGACTGAATAATAACTAAAAAAGAGATCAAAAAGAAACCCATATTGATATTGACAAAGTCACTGATGCAGATGAATTCTTTGCAATTAATCCATGTCTTGGACCTCCATATTAAGTTTTACTTGATACGTCATTTTTGAATCACTCTGTGAGATATAGAATAGATGTTTTATAAGGTCTGATTACATGTCTGTGTGCTAAAGTTACTCCTTATGTTACTGATTGTGTAATGGCTGAATTAGAAAAGAATCACGATAGATTTTCGATAGCGTTACGACTGGCCAAGGACCCTAGAATTAAACGCATCAAATGTGATCACGTTAATATCGGTTATGCTGATGATTGTTTATGCAAGAAAGTTAGTGAAAGCAAATGTTACATGGTTGCTACAAACGATAGAGAACTTCGTTGCCGTATCCGAAAGATACCTGGAATTCCAATTGTATATGCTAAAAGAACATAATAGTATGGTGTTGAAAGATTACCAGATGCAGAAGTGATTTGATATTAAATTCTTATAATATTTATGTATTATACCTCGCAAAATAGTATTAATATATCAATTTTGGTACTGATAGTGTAATTAAAATCAATACTGATATGATGAATACTTATGAATACATATGCTTTATGTTTATTTTTGACAATGCCGTATTAATTGAGTCATTTTAAAATTGGATGTGTGTATATGTGTTCATTTCGACGCATAATAAAAGATATATTAATGAATGACTACAATATACTCTGGAAGAATAATAACTACTTATCATACAATATATGTGTTATTTTTCAACTCTAAATTTATTTTTTAAAGATTATTATTTTATTATATTTCAGAAAGTTTTCTAAGTACTTGTTCAACATTTAATGTTAATTATTCACATCACAAATGAATAATGTTTCTAAACTTGTTCCAATTATTCGCAAAACACCAAATAATAGTAATAGACACAGTGTGCATTAACCTATTTCAAAGTAAAATAGCAGAGAAACAGTCGATAATTTCAAGACATTAACAAACAATGTTACTGTAAATCAAATTATTGTTAAAATGTAGAATAGAGAGGCTTAACAAATTCTTTCTAAAGATTTAGGTCAATTATGGGCTGATAATTTTAATGGCGAAGAAGCATAAGATGATGAATAATAAAAAATCGAAAAAGAGAAAGTATCGGATTTCAGTCGATTAAGATCTTATTAGCGTGAGGAGTCGTCGTAATCTTTATTAGATTGCATGGAACTGGAGTTATTTGAAATAAGTGATTGAGTGCGTTGAAATATTGAATTTGTTTAATTTTTACAAATGAATATTTTATTAATATTTTTATTCAATTTCTATATAAATTTATTACACTTCATTTTTATATTAGATGATTTCTGAATCAGAATAATAACTACCATTAATACTAATAAACTGCAAGATTTCTAAGTCAAAAATATGTTCATTATCGACTTCAGGTGAAGAAGGCTATTATTTACCGCAGTAACGAGTTGAATTTAGGCGCGGAAGTGCTTTTCCGCATAGTGCATCTTTATCAAAGCGTTCTAGTTCTTAGTCGCAACCGCGTGGTGACAATATTGTAGCGTTGTAGCAGCGCAATTTGCAAACTCCGGTGTTAAAGCGGAGTTAGATGCCGAATTTGGTGTCTTCTCCGGCTGAGTCGTATGCTAATTTGAATATTCACGAGTACAGTCGTAATTTCACGTTATTTACGAAGATTTACCAGAATAATTTCTGTGTGTTGCGAATTTTTAATCGTCCATTGACTGCTTTTGAGTTGAATTTGGTGAAGTAATCTTATTAAGTGTAGAAGCACGTTCCGTATTCCCTCATTAAGCTTCTTTTTAATCAGTCCTTGCCTCAAATCCACTCACAGGTCCCCGATTTGCTCTTGAAAACGTCGGAATAAGCAGATCTTGACGCTGATCTGCTAAAAACGTCCGAGTACTTCCATTTATCCCTTTTGAAGCAGAATTTGTGCGGGTCGGTTAACATTCAGCAGATGAACTAGAAGTTCTCTGACATTGTGTTCGACACTTATTTAATTCAGCAGCTGAACGAGCTTTTTAACTGTTCTTTTGAGCTGAATTAAATTAACATTTAACTTGTGAGGGTTAAAAACACGAGAGAGCTGTTCAGAATCTTCACCGAGCAGCTGAACAAAGCTAAAATCACGCACAAAATAGTCAAATTCAGCTAACAGCTTCAAGTACTCAAAAGTGTTATAAATATACTCAAACTGGTTCTGAAAGGGGTCCTGAAAAGGGACGACGTAAGGGAATACCTCGAACCAATACAGTTTGTAAATAAATGCTAGCTGGCACTAATCGGAAATATCGGAATAAAAGACGACAGGCACAGCCTGCTCAAATAATGCCAGGAAGCTATACAAACAATCATTCAACTTTGAATTGGTTGTTGTTTGTAGATTAGACTTTTACATGATATACCTATGATATACCTATAGCTATTGAAATTAGTGAAACATGAAATTAATTTTAAAATGTAATAATGTATTAATTTAAGACTCACTACAAGTCCTCCTCGTCCAAGGCTTTGACATTCTTTAAGCTTATGTTCTTCCTTTGCTTAGATATTTGCATTTATTTCTTAAGCCAGAACATCCACATTGCATCGCATGCAACAATAAAGAAAACAACTGCAGAAACTATACCAATTCTCCCTGCCATTTGTGGAACTAACGAGTTCTATTTTAACACATAATTCGTTATTCTCAATGATTCTTCAAGTATATTTTCACGGTAAATGTCTATTTAAATTTCTGGATCATTTTTTAAATCAATGTCATTGATTATAGTATTAATGGCAGTAGCTCCATAAATAAATACAACTTAGTCAACTTCTTTAGTTTTTGTATTTGTTACTTTAATAGCTAATAAATCATCTTTTACTAACACACAGTACTCTGACTTATTATTCAGATATATAGTAAGATTAAGAGACTTATTAGCTATTGTGTAGTCAGCCAAGCCACCTTTAAAGCAGCTATCAGATATTTTACTAACTCCAATCGAATAATTATTTACTACCTCATATGCTGGAGCGGGTCCATATAAGTAAAACACCAAGAATAGAGAAACATCTTTTTGAGGTTAGCTCATGACAAACTCTAAATTTTCTAGACATTACTATCCAGGATAATCACTACAGCTATAAGGTTCAGGATCCTCTGTGAATTAATAAGTTGAATTCAAAACTACTTTAACACGAGTTCTGAATTCAAATGTTCTAGATACATTCTTCATAGTCATTACCAAGTATATCATAACTGAATTTGAGCCTGAATTCCTAATATCTTAATTTACACTAACCATGTCAGGTCCTTGTATTGTTTTTAACATGAAGCCTGTTTCTGTAATTTAAACTTCAGCTGATGAATACACATCCTTGGGATTTACAAATGCGTATTGATTTGTAAATGTATCAACAATTCTTTTGAGAGTATTATCTAAATAAAAAAGTGACAACGTGAAAAATTTTAAACCCTTTGATGAAAAATATTAAGATTATCCAGTTTATTAAACAGTTAATAAAATAGGAGTATTTGTATCAGGCGAATATACCACTTAAGTCATTGTTATTGCTAGATTTTCAAAAGCGCCCATTGTTCCATCAGGATAATTTACATAAACTCTAGCCTCAAGTGGTTGTTTAAGTTTAGTAACACCACTATCGTCAAAAGAGATAAGATCATTGCAATATGGAGTTGGATACATCTTAAATGTGACTAAATCTGTTGCTATTTAAGCAACTGTTAAGTCGTTATAGAAACAGTTTTCGGTGTGGCCTTGGGAAATACGGACTGAACCAGCAGGGATAATGACACGATCTGATTTAGATTCGATGAAAATCTGACCACTCAAGGAGTTCTTTAAATTTGCGCATTTTACAAGATCTGTGCAGTTGACCACAAACTGAGTTGTTTTGTTGTAGTCATAATCATAAGCATACGAGTATGGCTCATAACCGACCAAACTATCAAGTTAAACACTTACTAATACCGAGGAAGGCAAATCACATTCTGAGTTAAACAGTGATTAAACAGTAATAATGAGTTGGTTGGTGTCGGTAAAAATGTTGATATCCGTGGTTTGATCGAAGCAGTTGTTCATAAGGTCTTTCGAGTCTCTGTCGATTTGCAGTGAGAGATAAAGCAAAGCAGTTAACATATAGTGTGGTGTGAAATAACTAAACAGATCAAAAACTTTAGAATATAAATATATTTTGAGTAAATTGTTTAAATTTGAAAAAATGTATGTGATAATTTGAATTTGGGTTTTTTACAAGCAACACAAAGTATATTGGATTTCTTCTAAATGAATATAAATATAACTCAAAGATCACGAGATTACTTGAAAGGCGTTCAATTCAAAATTCATTCTCAATAGTTGCTTTATCATAAGCAGTTTCAAGTTCTTCCCACCCTTATACATTTAGAAAAGCATGAACCTATTATCGCGTTTCAACATCTACCATTTATTTAACTATTCCACTCCATATTTCTGAATTAGCTGCACTAATCACTGATCTGGCGATGAATTAGTTAATAAAGCATTTCAGCTATGTGTTATTCATATCTTCCGTCCAATATTTATATATTTAAGGTAGACCATTTAATCCAAGGTCCTCATTTGCTTTTAGCATTTTCTATTTTTCTATTTGTAGACCATTTGTAGTTAAGAATTTGTTTATTAACATAATTTCATTTCCAACTTATAGTAAAAATTTATAGTGCATTTTTCGTTTGTGAGCTCTTATTGATTCGTTAAGCGAATGGAGATAGTTATTTATGATCTACGTTTGTGATAAAGTGTAAACTAACTGCACGAGCAATTAATAACAACTGAAAAATGCTTCACAATTTTATACTACTATCCCTTGAAATACTGATACAACAACGTGTTCGGTTGCGCATCGTAAACAGTAGCTTTTTAGCTCATTTACAACTAAAAACAGTAAAAATTGTAAGTCTTGGAAATATTCAAGGTTTGGATAGATATCTGTTTGTTTGAAGAAGTGAAATAGTTTTTCTCTAAAGTGTTGTAAGAATAATGTGAAAGCTTAACTTGTGTAAGTTTGCAAATATTATTGTGAGTGTGTGAAGAATTGATTGTTTAGTGTATAATTTCTTTTATCGAATTGATATTGGAATATGTTGTCTAGCATGTAGTCAAGCAGTGTGATTTCTCGTTCGTAGTCTGGTTTTCTAACGTAGTTTTGCAGATTCTTGTCTAAATTGGATGTGAACACTTGGTATTGTTCTGATTTTAGCGTGGCTTCGTTTTTCTCGCTGAAGTTTGCGGTTGCCTGGTGCATGTTCAACAGTATTTGGTTTGTGCTGAAGTTGATGAGTTGTTCCAGCATTTTCGGGTATATGGTCTCATTTGCGACCGACGAGATCACATTCACGAGCAGAAAATGCGCGTTCTTGGTCACTTCCGGTTTTATCTTAAAGTGCTCAATTATTTGGAAATATGTTAAATATTCTATTTTCTTGAATTGTTCGAGCTCCTTCATGGTCAAATCGAACTCGGCGAACACGTTTTTGATGCTCTTCTTCACCAGTTTCTCCCTCACGCTCGTTTAATTCAACTGTGAAGAGAGAAAGTGAACGCACTAATGATGCTCGTGAATTTGAAAGAGCATTTTTAAAAACTGACAGAACGCAAAAGGGTCTGGAAATTATGTAGATTTGAACTGTTAATTAAGGTAAAATGACGCGTGCTGCCTGCACATCTGAACCCCGATTATCTGAGTTCTGCGCGAGCCGGAGTAGTACTTGGACATAATCATGTTGGCCACGTTCTCTGCTTGCTTGTACAGGTTAATGTTCCTCGTAATATCCTGCCCGTTCTTTTTGAAATCAATATTTTGTATTTTGCAGTCGTCGGGGTCCGTCTGGGTTAAATTCAATGAGGATACAGCACGCCTCTTGGTCTGAGCGAAGAACTCGCGCTGCAAGTCCTCGGAAATTGGATTCTAATGAGAATAAATCTCAACCACAGAATCCAAGAGCTACTGCTGATGCTCATCGTTAACGTAATTCACGGCAATAACCTTCATACCGGGGCTGCGGTGAGAAGACTTACTAACGTAGGGCACAAACTGGGGCTAACGCACAGAGATCTGCATCTTGGGCGCTGATTTTGCTCTAAACGCAGTTGTTTTCGTAATTTTCAAGACTGGCTCAGCTTTATTCACTATCTGTATTTTCGGAGTCGTTATCTCCTCTTTCGTTACACGATTCACTATTTTTCCCTTCAACTAGAAATCAGTCATCGCATCCGCTTACTATTCCTGAGGCAAATTTGAAATAGACTTAGAACGCCACTGTGGAGTGCGCGGTCTTTGATCATACAGAATTTATTTTTAGGCAAAAGCTGTTGTTTGAGGTTTTGACGGAAATGCAAATACTTTCCTTCTTTTAATGTCTTCTTTAATGGAGTAATGTACTCTTTGTACTCGTAGTAATTATTAAGGCTGTTATGGAGCAGTAAGTGTAGATTTACTTAATTTCTTCAACGGCTCTCTA
Organism: Hexamita inflata; assembly: GCA_963988835.1. Lineage (NCBI taxonomy): Eukaryota > Fornicata > Diplomonadida > Hexamitidae > Hexamita > Hexamita inflata. The sequence goes on along the minus strand of CAXDID010000842.1, from coordinate 60,204 downwards.
TTAATTTTGCACTCTAAATTTACTGTAGTTGTTTCTGCGTACAACTATTATGGGATATATTCAATAGATTCTTAAGATGGCATTTATAAATGCATTCGTATAAAATCTGATTTAGTCATCAGCGCGGTGCAATTTTATTTTTATTGTAATATATAATTGTACAGTTATGAATTGAAATTAATCACTTCTAATAATGCAAAAAATTACACCAACTAAATTCACACATATTAAAACACAGAATAGCTTAAAGGATAATGAAATAAATGCGTAGTCTATTATAAATAAAAATCCTTTTTTACTTATTTCTCGATCATTGTCAACGTAAGCGTAACCATCATATCAAACTTCATTCTTTATATCTTCTTCACCGGCTCGGTATAAAAAGGAATAAAGATAGTTTCTTCCAAGATTTCCCATTAAATAGGTTGCAGTGCAACCTGAAGCCATAGAGGAACCATCAGAAATTTAATTAACAATTGTTAGAAATGTTGTTGAACCCATTGACAGATCTAAATCCAATAATTTTATTGGTAGACGTAAAGTTAACAAAGTGTACAGAAATTTTTAATCTGTGGTTCGTAATAAATAAGATTCAACATAATAGGAATCTCTATAATTTGTTAATATTTAAAATTTACCACCCACATATGAAGATGCGTTAACTTAAATTTAAAAATCTTTACCCATTAAGAAGAATTTTAGAAAATTTAAGTAGTAACCAATTGATAAACAGCAAAATACTTTTGAAGAGGAAAAAGAAATATAAGGATTTGAAATCCCATTGTTAACATCAGAAAATATTATTTAGTCGTCATTTGAGTATGCATAGTTACTCTAAACCGCACTACTCTCTAATATTAAAGAACAATATGTACCAGCAACCAAAAAATTCAAAGAACTTCTTTAATTGAACAACTGTTTTAGTAAGTATGCGGTAGAAGATTAATTGAGTTGAGAGGTTTATTTTATGTTATTAATTTTGTTGAAACGAAATAATGTTAAGCTTGTCAGTATTTCCACTTCGCAAATAATTAACAAAATTCTCGAAAACGACTTCAACCATTTAATAGGTAAATTACTATTTTTGTGTTCAATATATATTAAAACATATTATTCGTATTTTAAATCACTTTATTCATTTTTTATAAATGTGTGTGTACCCTCTTATGTCATTTTATTCACTAATATGCGTTTTATAACACTCTGGACACAAATGATATCCTTTGCACGAACACACATATCTGCTATTACATTATTTGCAGCCGACACATTACGCACTTACTTTTGTATATACATGATAGTGTTTATATGCTTCTATTACTGGTCCTTTAATTGGGCTTACTACTGGTTGGTTACAACCTTCAATTTTTCGTGGTGTAGCTTTAATTTCATATTTTGTTAGATTTATTTTCATTTAATCAATTATGCTTTCAACATAATCCGTTATTTTAATTTCTTTATATTCTGGCTGCAATAATTTCATCAAAGAAAACCCATTAACTAATATTACTTACATAAAATAAATAAACATCCTTGTGGTCCAACGAGTACATCGTCCTGGAAACTTAATATTTTTTGTAAGTTGGTCTACGTAATCAACTCCTTTATAATTATTATTGTAGTAACGAACTATTTCAGGTTGTTCTCTGGGAATACCACGAGAACTTACAAATTCTTACATTTAACAGGGTTATTTCACAAATTTTGATTTTGTATATATCATGGTTAAAGTTTTCTACTTTTTGCATTACCATTAATAATTTATTTTATGTAAGTAATATTAGTTAATGGGTTTTCTTTGATGAAATTATTGCAGCCAGAATATAAAGAAATTAAAATAACGGATTATGTTGAAAGCATAATTGATTAAATGAAAATAAATCTAACAAAATATGAAATTAAAGCTACACCACGAAAAATTGAAGGTTGTAACCAACCAGTAGTAAGCCCAATTAAAGGACCAGTAATAGAAGCATATAAACACTATCATGTATATACAAAAGTAAGTGCGTAATGTGTCGGCTGCAAATAATGTAATAGCAGATATGTGTGTTCGTGCAAAGGATATCATTTGTGTCCAGAGTGTTATAAAACGCATATTAGTGAATAAAATGACATAAGAGGGTACACACACATTTATAAAAAATGAATAAAGTGATTTAAAATACGAATAATATGTTTTAATATATATTGAACACAAAAATAGTAATTTACCTATTAAATGGTTGAAGTCGTTTTCGAGAATTTTGTTAATTATTTGCGAAGTGGAAATACTGACAAGCTTAACATTATTTCGTTTCAACAAAATTAATAACATAAAATAAACCTCTCAACTCAATTAATCTTCTACCGCATACTTACTAAAACAGTTGTTCAATTAAATATATTTCGACAACGACAACAGTCTTCTTTGTCAGTTTATTAAGCAATTGATAATAACACTTTAAAATTCATCAATTGGGTTTAATATACTTTCCACGTTAAAATAATAACAGGTTAAAAATATCTGTCAAAAATCCATTAAATCGTTATGTTAAGTAATTCCTCCAGAAGATATAACTAAATACTATCGAATTGATTAATAGAAACTATATGAATTAATTTCAGATAATATAGAACAATGTGAATTAGAACATGATTATTTATTTGTAATTGCATTTTTAGATTATTTACAACACAAAGCAAATGACTGGTTATATTCATAATTATTTGACTGTGTTTTTAATTATATCATTGTTAACTAAGCTATAGCAGCTATCAATTAGTAAACGGACTCAAAAGATAATTATTTAATTTTCTTAGAAACTTTAAATTATAATGGTTTATAAGAAGCTGATTTTCAATCACAGTTCTCGCTTTGCGATTACATTATTCAGAACAAAATTAAGTTTCTTCCTAATTAACTAAATTAAATATAAAATTAATTTCTAGCTCATTAAACTTCAATAAATAACAGAATACTTGATGCTTATTCCACATACGCAAATTTTTATTTGTACAAGTAACTTACTGATGATGACAATATAATATACAATATATTATGTTAAACGCAATTTGAATAATTACAATTTTTACTGTATTTATCTTTAAATCAACTTAAAGGAGTGCTTTTAAGTAAAGAACGAAATTATCCCAATTTAATTTCATGCTATGTCTTTTTAGTAAGTATTATAAATGTATTATCAAATATAAGTGTAATTAACTTTTATATTTTACATATTCGTCAAGAGGAACGTTACAAAAAGCGTTAATAACACAATCATTATTTAGAATTCATTTGTAAAGAACTTAGTTTGATTAATAATTCACTAATATAGTAGATGTAAACTTAAAATAACAATTAATTGCTATCAAACAATATAGATTTAACTCTTTATTCATTTATAGACTTTAGTCTAAGCGGATTACCATAAATATACTAGTTTTGGAATACAAAACCGAATTTAAATACAATCATATATTATATTTTGTAGTATATTGCACGTGTGACTATAAATGTTGAAAGTGGAACTAATGTTGAAGTAATAGCCAGTAATTTAGTTAAGGATAATATGGTTAACTGCATCACTAACTATTTCCCAGAGATAGGATGTTAAGTTATCGCGTCTAAATTTGCTGAAGCTTTATAGAAAATTAGAGAATGATAGATTAATTGTTTCATTTCTTTTGAAGTTAAGTGAGCAAATATTAAAAAATCACTATTTAGCCTTCTTTTCTTTGTTTTCTTAGAATTATTTATCTCTGGCGTCTAATCTTTTTCGGATTTCTTTCCATTCTGTGACTTCTTCGTAGTTTTCAACGAAGTTTTTGCTGAATTTGTGCCTGAGGAATTTCTCCATTTTGGACACTATTTTCTGGATGAAAGCAACTTCAAAGTTATTTTGGTGCTCATTCAGAATATCATTCACTATCGTTTCAATATTTATAATAGCTTCATTATTTTCAATTTCAATCAGGTGCAAAAACTCAATGAATATTAAGTCTTTTAAGTATGTTTTGAGCGGTTACTTCAACATTATGAACTTATTGCAGAAATCCAACTTAAGAGCAACAATTGTATTTGCAGTCTACTATAAACTCTCGCAGTTCCACTCTTCGTTCACACATGTTTTTAGTTCGTAGTTGCTTTTGAGGGTGAAATTTAGTTCAAAGGGCGGTTTGTTTCTGTCCCAGCTCGGATTCTGGGCGAGGAAAGTGAAGTAATTGGTTGCGTTTTGTTTTACGGCGTTGAAGAGCTCCTGTTGAAAGTTGATCTTGCCCACTTGAACGTAAAAGTTAAAAGATTAGTCAAGGTAGCTCAGATTACTCGAGTGCTTGCTCGAATTGAACTGGAATACGAGCTCGGCGTTGTAGTTCTAGCGCAAGTAGTTCTTCATCTAACGCTAAGGTAGCGTGAGCCTGTTTTACTGCATAATCTACTCGAACAAATCGCGGTAGTGGAAATCAAGCTCGGGCTCCGCTGTTATTTTAGCTGGGTTCAATATCTTGGTTATGTTCAGATTTCGCGTTTCAAGATCGTTCTCCCGCTCCAACAGAAATTACACATCCCTCTGCAGAGTCAACTCATCGTCGAACGCACCTACACACTCAGACCAGTCACCTGTGCATTCAGCTACTTACTTATGCTTTAAACAACACTATAGTGAACACGAAGGCGCCTCACACGCAGGACAAATATAAATAGCCTTTTTGGAACACAGCCAGCACGGTTTTGTTGTAAATTTTATTATTCGTGGGTTCATGTAGGAAGTGAAAAAGTAATAATTAATAGTTATATTTATAATTAATATATTAATTTTATTATTTGTTTGTATGTAAAACTAAATTACAAAATGCGTGTTTTTTTATATTGTAATACCAGCTTACGTATATAACGAATATATTAACAATAACTAGATAGCAGTATCACTTTTCATTTTATTAAATATTCCAGTTTTATTCTAAAATTGAGATTTAGTTTATAGGTTAAAATTAGGCCCAATCAATCCCGGTTAACCTTGTGTTCAAATTTGAGCTGACAACTTCGGATCTTACTTGGTCACTGAATATGAGTGTACTCTCATTCATATGGTTCATAATTGAAATGGATGAAATTTGATAACCTATAAAATTATTATTGACTATATATTTTCAACTCTTTTGATGGTAAAAGTAGACATTAATGCGATGCTACCTTAAATCGCTAATATTAAACCAATCGTATAGCAGTATATAGCAAGATTTAAAAAACGATCAAATCAATAATTTAACTCTAAAGCAGTTTAAGTTGCAATACATATCGTGTTAATGCTTTGCTGTACAATTCTTATGATAATTCCAGTAGAGTTATATTATGTTTCATTACATATGACACCTCCTATTAAAATAATGTTAAAAATTTGTTCTGTAAGTTTTTTGATTGCATTATTATTGTTGTCTATATTGTTATGTTTAGAAACACTTGGAATGTACTTCGGCCTTCAAATAAGTTTTGCTAAACTCTTATATGCTATATTTGGAGAAGGGCTATATCCAAAATATTAATGATGTTTATTTATAAAATACATATGTATTAAAAATTTAGACATTTTTAATAATTCTATGTATCATATCTATTTAAAACGTGTTTATAATAATTAAGAGAATATATAGAATCACCAAAAGCCGGTGGACTTGCCGCCGCCGCAGCTGGCGCCTCTAACCTAGAAGTCAGTTCTTGGTTAATTGGAGGTTCCCATCTGTTTGGCGGACAGGCCTGCCTGGAGCTCGTGTCTGATGTTGTTTGGGTCGCCCAGGTTTCTGTGGTTGTTGATCGCAAAACTCTTTGGTTTCATTTTTGAAAAAGAGGTGGAACGCGCATTTTTTGTTTAAGCTTCTGGAGGTGTATCTAGCACATTTGGATCTTAAAATAAATTACCAATATACTAACTAAAGTATGCACTCATACAAGGTCTTTTCCATCTACGAGAACGACTCGCAGACCTTCAACGGTGTCGTGCAGCAGTACCAGATAATTTAAGATCTGGCTCGAAACTCTCTTAAGCGCTTCACTTTGTTGGATAAGAATCTCAATGAGCCAGTTAAGAACGTTTAGAACTTTTCGGTTTCAAAGTTCTCCATCTCGGAATAGCTGAGCCCTAAGTACTTCAGCGGCGTGTTCAGCGCGCTATCAGTTTCCTTCATCGAATCTGAGGAATGCAGTTTCTTGTGATTATTTTACTAACTTACTAATTTACAAATGTTTTCGCGCAAGGTCTTTTCCATCAATGAGAATGGCATTTACGAATTCAACAATATCTTGTAGCAGTACCAAGCAGTATCGGATACCGCTAGAGATTCTCTTAAATGCTTCGATTCGTTGGAGAAATACTTGGACGAGCCTCAGGACTTTTACATATTAGTTACCTCTGAATAACTTAGCCCGAAAAACGTAAGTGATGATCTCAGCGATCTTTCACTTTCGTTCATCGACTCGGAGGAATGTAGTTTGTGATGTACTAACTTACTAACCATTTACTTTCCGCCCCAATTAACAAATACCATGTTTTCCAGGTTCTGCAGCACCCTTCAAGAGGAGCAGAACTGCTTCGACGACTCTATGTATAGGCTCTCGCTGGTCCAGAACCTGGCGAAAACGACGATCAACAGCTTCAAGGACATTGACGGAGGAAATGACAAACTAGAGATCACCAAGATATCTCCCTCTCAGAAGAGCAAGTGCTCAGTCCAGATATCTCCAAAGAGCCTATCAATGATTAACCTTCTCAGCCCAAAATATTCGACGAAGATCAGCAACGAGTCCTGCAGCTCTATGTACTCGGGAATGTGCCACTTCTACTTTGGATGAGAAATCTATTGTTGTTTTCAAGAATTATTTATTACAGTAATTTTAATATTTAAGGTTAGCTTATTAGATATTTATTATATCTGTTTTACAGTTATATATATTCAAATATCACATTGTCAAATATCTTCTTCCAGAGGTTTTATTGATATGTTAGATTTTGGCTTAAACTTGTAGTATAATAGTTGTTTAATCCAGAATGTCCACACTGCGTACAAAATAACACAGCCGATATTAGCCGCCCAAATGCAGCCGACAATCTGCATCATCTTTCCAGTAAGCGAATTCGTCTTCAGAACGTACTAGTTGATTCTTAGCGACTCTTCAAGTAAGTTTCTCCTAGAAATGTCGATTTGGAGTTCTGGGTTTCCTGAGAGGTCGAAGTTAGAAAGCGAGAACTGGATCGCCTTTGCTTTGTAGATCATTTAAAACGTTTTTACTTCTTTTGAGACCGTATCTGTAACTTTAACTGTTAAGAGGTCGTCTTTTACCAGAACACAATACGCCGACTTCGTGTTCAGGTTTATTGAAACGTTGACCGATTTAGTTTCTTTGTAGTAATCCGCGATTCCTCCGTTGAAGCAGCTGTCTGATATTTTTGTAATACCAATTGAGTAATTAGTAAGTATAGCAAAACTTGGAGCTGGAGCATACATATAGTAAGCTAGAAATACTGATACTTCATCTTAATTAAAGCTCATAAATCTAGCAAGATTTTCCGCGCATTTTTAATTCGGGTAGTTGCTGCAGCTATACGGTTATGGTTACCCAGTGAATTAATACGTGTTATTGTGAACTATTCTGATTCTTTCTCTGAATTCAAACGTTCTTGAGACATCTTTTGTGGTCATAACCACATAAATTAGATACGAATCAGTATCTAAATCCCTAATTTTTTAATTCGCAGCGTCCATATTTGGTCCAGGAACCGTTTTGAGAATGAATCCGTTTGGCTGGACTTGAATTTCGGCAGATGTGTAAACGTCAGTCAGATCCAATAATCCGTATTAGTTCGTGTTTGTTTGAACTATTCTTAGAATGTTAGCTGGTTTGTAAACTAATTATAAGGTGAAGTATTTGAGCCCTTTTACATCAAAATACTTTGAGATGTTGTCATTTTTAACTGTAAAAAGTAATGGTGTAGCTGGAGTCGTATCCGGTGCGAAAACAGCTTGCGTGAGCTCCATGGCCAGGTTCTCGTGGGTCGTCATGGTGTTGTCTGGATAATTTATATATACTCTGGCCGCGAAAGGCGCAAGAAGCTTGGTGACGCCGGCGTCGTTCCAGGTGATGAAGTTAGAACACGTTGGTGTCGGGTACATCTTGAACTGGATTCCGCCCTTCATCACATACGCGACGGTATTATCGTTGTAGAAACAGTCCTCAGAGTGGCCCTGGGAAATGCGGATGGAACCGGCCGGGATGTACACCACGTCGGACTTGGACTCGATTATGATCTGTCCAGAGGCGGAATCCTTCAAGTTCAGACACAAAATGTCCGTGCAGTTCACCACAAAAGTGGTAGAAGTGTTGTAGTCGTAATCGTACACGTAGGCCTGCGGCTCGTAGGACCCTAGCCCGTTGATGAAGAGACTCACCAGGACGCCCTGAGGCAGGTCGCAGAGCTTGTTTTTGAGCGACTTCACGGTGATTATTATCTGCATCGTGTCCGTAAACATGTTCACGTCCGCCGTCTGGTCGTAGCAGTTGGACATCACGTCTTTTTGGGCACGTGTTATCATTTAAACAAATATCAGATTTATCATTACTGAGGTGGAATTAGTATTAAATGTTATTATAATATGTTAATCAATACTTTATATTTTTGAATTGAGATACACATTTATTATTCTCAATAATTCATGTTACATTACATATTTGTAATTCAGAAATTTGTTTAATATCATTGCATACATGATATCATTGTAATGATTTTAATAGCGCAGTATATATATATATACGTATACAAACAGTATACGTCATGTTTTATAATATATATCGGCTTACTCTTTTGGTACATCTCAAAAAGTTTTATAATTATATTTGCATAATAACAAATGATATAGTTAAGTGAGTCATTTTATTTGGATAATAACAATATACTACATAACCTCGAATTGAACCACCCACTTCGAATACAGACACCCGAGCAGTTTTCAAAAATGGCCAGGGTGTCTATAAGTGAGAGCAAATCTGGCCCAGTTTGGTATATTTCCTGTGTCAGATTTGGTTTTCCATCTCAGTTACAGACACCTTTTCCAAAAATATTCTGAAAATTTTATCAAATTTTTCTGATTTGCATAAATTACCAATATATAGAAGATTAAGTAGCATATAATTTATTATTATGGTCATACAAAGCTCAAAAGCTCAAAAAATTAATAAGTACAAAAGAGATTTACATAAAGTTAAATTCACTTACAACCCCTTTTGCAGTTCAGTTAAAGACACCTTTACTATTAAAAAATCGAAGGTGTCTGTATCTGAGCACTTCGGGTGTCTGTAAGTGAAAGGGGGTGGGTGTCTCAATTCGAGGTTATGTAGTAAATTTTTCTTCTAAATTTTTCTGAATTCTAGGTTTAGAAAGGAAAGGTGAACAGTAATTTACAATATTATACATTCATTTAATACATATATTTTATAATCATAATATATCATTCATCACTTACTGATTCAATTTAAAATTCTGTTTCAAAGTCTGAATCAAAAACTGCCATACTTCCATTCAATTATATTTACCTTAATTTTTCCATGTCAAATGATAAGTCCTCTGAGCTACTTTCACGGTTTTGATCACTCCAAGTGTTTCCAAGTAAAGTGGCTTGTACTATTTATGATGGTCTGTCTTACAAATTCACAAGTATTTTGTTAACGTTTGAATTCGAAGTACTTGCATGATAAGTGTCAAGAGAGGTTTTTGCTGATATCGTAAGTTAAGATACTGCACTATTGTTTTATGATATTATACTTATGTTTGCAACTTTCCTTTATATTGGAGGAAGTAATATATTAGTTGCATTATTGTTTCTTACCTTTGACATATTTAACTATAATATCGTTTTCATAATTGTTGTGGAAATTCAAAGTGTATTTATGATTAATGTTCTTATAATATTATTTATATGTTTTAAAATATAAGAAGTTTTCATTATGTATCAAATGTATATCACTATATTTATAAAATGTTAATATTCAATAGATATTCAATGTTCTTTTAGATTATCACATACAGTATTCAATAATATTTATTTATACACATTCAATTTAGTCATTATTTGAATTAAAGGAACTTTTAATGTATGAATCCAAATACAACGTTCACGAAATTTTCAAAAAATATTATAATGGATTGCACTGAGTTACACAAATTTTACAAGAATGATTATTAGTATATAAAATCTATCACTTCACCTGCAACACTAAGTCTAAAGCTTAATTCAATCTATAGTATATAATTTAATATATTTTCAGGCAAATCGAATGAAAAGGTTTGCAAATTCAACTCTGTAGTAGATAAATATCGTGCAATTACTACTATTATTATTATTATTAGTACTTGTAATTATGACCCCAGAAAATCGCAAACAAGATAGATAATTTATGACACTATTCCCAGGTTTAAACCTTGAACAAATAAGAAACAACGCAAACACAATAACACGCAACTCCCCTACTCAACCAAATGCTGTTATCAACAAAAAGATCTCCAAAACAAACTCCATTAGCCCGAAAAAGCTAACGGAGTTTCTGTGAGGAGGTTTGACGTGTGATAACGTCACGCGAGATATGTTGTTAGAGAGGAATGCTGTTGTTTTCTTATTGATCGTCGTTTAGAAAGGAAAGGAAATGTGATCATCAGAGAAAAAGGGTGACCAGTATAGACGTAATTTACGGAGTGATGTTTTCTAATGATAGTATTAAATTAGTTATGAAATAACGTGATAATTATTATGTTGTAATTAATTATTTGTTAACAAATCTTAATTTATATTCAGTCAGAATTACCTTATTACTCTAAACTAAGTTTTTGGTTCGTTTATAGAATTAGGTAGCAGTTTGTGCTATTTCCAATATTTATTGTGTAAATTAAAATATTCAATCAATTATTTATAAATAGGTAAAAACCTCCACTCCATTCCTAGAAAGTAAAATGCCTGAGAAAGAACATTCTAAATCCAGATCAAAAACTGAGGAAACGCCTAAAAAGCACAGAAGTAGGTCTAAACCTGAAGAAGCAAAACCAGAAGAAGTGAAGTAGCCCCAAAGTTCCGTAGCCTATCAAGTTAACATGTAACCTGTTGTGTAGCAGCAGGCTCCGGCTCCAATTTTGTAATTGTAAAATCAAATAGCGTGTGAGAACTGCAAGCAGGGTGCGTAAACTTATTGTCCGAATTGCGATTTGCTCTTGTGCATGACTTGTCACAAGCAGATCCATGCCAATCCGGCTTTGGCTTCTCATTAACTAGTAGCGAGTAATTTAATTCAGCTTTTCACCAAGTAGTGCCCTCTGCATAATAAGAGGTGCAAATTGGTCTGCCTTTCCTGCAACACGTTCATCTGCGATACGTGCAAGCTCTAACTGCACTCTGGAATTCAACATTAAGTCTTTACTATCCAGGACGCCTTCTACCAGCGCATTGGCCAGCTCCAACAGCTCCTTTCATCACGCCTTACATCTAAGCAGTCAGAAATCACCTCTTCCCTCTTCAAATACCAACAACTTGAGTAATAAGTGTCTCAAAATGAAGACCAAATTATAATTAAAATTAGACAAGAGGCCGAAAATTTAATTCAAACGGTAAAGAGAACCAGAGCCCAAAAACTGGCCCAACTTCAACCGGATAAAACTAAATTGGAGTGGCTTGATGGTTAAATAAACGTTCTCGGAAGTTAATTGAACCAAGTTCAAAGTTAACCATTCGAGTAAATAATAAATAGTCAGTTGAATCAAATAAATCAATTTGGTTATTAAATCAATTAGTCAAATCAAAACAACAATAACAACATATTCACGTATTTGAACACGATTGAGCAGCAGATTAAGAGCCTGGCGGCTGAGAACCCGGAACTGTACCAGAAATCAGCGCAGGACTTTGACACGAGCATCCCAGACCTACTTTTACAATAGAAAGTAACAATGGAGAACTAAAATATAATGCAGCTCAAAAGCTAACAAGTTAACATTTTGGAGCAGCAACTGAACAAAACGACACAAAACTACCAAGCGGAACTGCAGAAATGGATACAACTCAGCGACTCGTATGCACAAACAATCAAAAATCACTACCTATGCTGCGCATTCTGCGGACAAAAAATGTGCAAAAACAACGCAAACCAAATCTGCGAAATGAACAGAGAAACCGAAAAAGGATCACTAGAAGCCGCACAAAGAGCAGAAATACTAATCGAAAAAGACGGAGAAATTTGCGTTGAAGACGCTGTAAAAGCCGTCGGAAATAATTTGCACTTTTGGGTACAAGGAGAATGATTATAATATAAAAATACCCAATATTATCAATTGTATTCAACAGCAGAAAAGATACAATATAGATATAGATTCATAGTTTGTATACGTATACAGACATTTTAATATAGGTAATGTTCACTAATATTACATCTTATAAGCATATATAAAATCAAAATGTTATCTTAAAAATACACTACACATTATTGTTACAAACATAATGAATGCAATATTATTATTTCTCGTAAAGTAACAGAAATAAAAACTTTACCACTTTATCTATGTCACAAATCAATTTATTCAGTAATCTTTTAATTAAAAAATCTAATACACAAGAATTTAATTAATCCGCGTTGTCGCCAATTAATCAATACTAAAAGATGAATAAGGCTAACAAAAGCTAACAAAATGTAGCAAAATTAATTAAATATAAATTTCAACCGTAAAAAGTTACTACAAGTAACAAAAATGTGAATTAAGTTATGGTACAAGCTCAAGATAGGAAATATATGAAACAATGTGGTAATATTTAAGGAAAGTAATGGAGTCACTCTAATTAAGCCAGTTATCGTACTCAATTCACGAAGATGATCAGTATGTTGTTGATTTCAAAAAATTAAGAGAAATAGAAATTCTCGAAAATTCTTCAACTTTTTCTGAAATATCAGAAGCAATTTGGGATAATTATTTGGAATGATAGCTTTCTTCTTTGATAGGAGACAGTAAATAATTCTTGGTGTTACTAAATTAAAGATAAAAAGTTTATTGTTCGTATGATATGTAGTTTTGTTAAAATCGAGACTATTCTATTGTGATTTTAATTTTAATGATTAGTTTAGGAATTGACCTTGAGGAATTGAACTTCAAGTATATCATATAAAAATTGTAAATAATGAATCCAATCCGATCATATCATAAAGAAAGTACAGTACTGTATTATAATATACATACTAATTTGATAATTTGAATTAACTTTCCACATACAGTCGGCACGAGTGAAAATGCTCATTTAATATCACTTACCATTGAATATTTTTACATTATATTTACATTACTATAGTACAATAAATTTCAAAAGACTAATAATAGCAATATAACTATTTTAATAAAATATTATGTATTAATAAATAAACTCCACTTTACTATGTCATAAATCTATTTATTTAACAATCTTTTAGTTAAAAAGTCTAACACATAAAACTTTAAATCATCAGCGTTATCACCTATTAATAGTTTAATTTTAATAAATAATACTAATAAAAGTCAACTAAATATGGCTTAAAACAACATGCATATAATTAAATAGAAATTTCAACCATAAAAAGTTACTACAAGTAATAAAAATGTGAATTAAGTTATGGTACAAGCTTAAGATAGGAAATACATGAAACAATGTGGTAATATTTAAGGAAACTAATGGAGTTGTAGTAACTAAGCCAACTAACACATCATTCATGAAGATGGTTAATTACTAAAATAAGCCGTCGACTTTAAAAAACTAAGAGAAATTGATATACTAGAAAATAGCTCAACTTCAGACATATCCTCTAATGAGTGGAATGTATTTATAAATCGATAGAAATGATTCAAAAGTTGAATGAGTAGTGGTTAATTGTTCAGAGTGAGGTTATTGATATTAGTTTGTATGGAATGTTTGGATTCTCAATGATAATCTATCAGAATAATGAAATCTAGCAACAACTACATTCAATATGGAATGAAATGATAATTTCCACATCCAAAATAATTTCGTTTGATAATATTAGAATTTAACCGAATGATTGCGAACCAGATCTCAATTATTACGACATGAAGAAAGCTTAAGTATTAGTTATTGGCATATCCCACAACGATTTTACTGACAAGGCGAAGCGTTACGCAAATCCTCGTTTTTATAACGCGCATTCAAGAATCTTGTATCACTACTAGGCTCCTGAGAGTCGTGAAACTTACGATTAATTTGAAATAGTAACGCGTGAGTACAAAACATACCAGCATATATTCATTCCAAACTACACGAGTTGTCCGAATTCAGAGTTAATCGAGGTGCGCAAGCAGTGGGGTGACAGTTTGGTCCAAGAGTTATAATCTCACAGTTACAATCCTAATTTGATCCTCGTATGCTCCTCAATGGACGATTTGATTTATGACAAGCTCTTGAGGCGTTATTTCAGCCCGGTAATATAGAATTCCTTCTTCAAGCAGGCCGAGTTCCTTTTCCTGCCCAGGTAGTTTTTGGCGTAGGTTATTTCCACTTCATATTGCTACTTCGAGAGGAACAATCCGAAGCAGTACTTCGTGCAGTACTACGACGACAACGCGGACATAGTCGAGTTCGATATGAGCCTCCCCCACTACCCTTCCACTTCAAAAACGCCGTTCCGCGTGCTCAAGCGGGTTCTGGACCCCTATTTGGTGTCCAATATTGAGATAATTATGAATTACGTTCAAGAGCTTCAAATTAAAAGCTTCACCGTTTTCGAGGGGAACAAAAAAGTTCACCAAATGGTTCTGGCCAAACAGTTAAGCCTGAGGTACAACGTGATTGTTCTCGTTGACGGGGTTGAACTGAAGGGGTTCGAATATTTACAATTTATAATGCAAAAAGAAAAAGAGTTTAACGAAGCAATTATTAAAGAGAATGAAACAGCGAAGAATAAAGTTGATTTAAATGACCCAAAGATTTTTAAAAAGGAAAAATTAATGGCAATTGCTCAGGCGTGGAAAGGGGTTGGGAACGGAAAACTCATCGGAGACTGGGCACGCATGCTAATAAACGGAATGACTGAAAGGGACGCGTGGGACAAATACGAAGCATTTGTCGCAGCAGACATCACCAGAAAACGCATGACTGGCAGAATATGACACGAATGATCATTGATATAATTATATATACATATATATCACAAGAACTTCTTAGTAAACTCCTCCTCCTCGTCTAACTCTCTAACTACCATGCTTCTCATCATCGGAGTTGAAGCCTTAGAGTTAGTCTGACTGTGCTGCTTCAACAACTTGTTCAAGTGTATTTGCTGATCTTACTAACACTTTAACTCCTGAATTTCTTGTTGTAGCTATTTAATGTTTCTGTCTTTTATCGTAGACAATTTGATCGCAGAATTCGCACTCTGCTATAACTTGTGCTTGGCTATGATGTCTGAATTATCAACGTTTCTAAGCTCATTCAACTCTTCATTTAATGTAGTCGTGAAATTCTTTAGTTCAATAATTTTACGTTCTAATTAAGCAACGTATTCTTCAGCTGGTAGTGGCTTTTTTAATGTAGTAAGTGTTTTGTTTGTTAAACCACACTGAATTATAGGTAAAAGCTCTGTAAGGGAGATTGAAAAGGACTTAACATTCATCATAATACAAAGCTACTTTTTAAAATCTTCATGGTGATGAAGATCTTTTTCTAACTTTTATATATGCTTTTTAAGAGCTTTAACGTCATCTTCGAGGTGAACTGTTTTACTATGAAGCTGCGAATTGAACATTACACGGAGTGGAATCTGATTTGATTGCTGAATATATTATAATGAATTGCATATTGAATTGCATTTTGTATAACATTTGTAGTTACAATGTTAAAAACCAAATTCTACAACGAAATAACCATGTGTACATGATAGTTTTATCATACAAAATATCATTCACTGTTCGAATAAAGAATATTAACATTATCATTATTGTTCATTAAGTAACATCGTTACGGTGTCTCTTCATGTATTCTTGTGTTCATTTACATATTCTTATGATATAAAGACAATTAATAATAATTAATTTGTACGCCCTCATAATATGTATGTGTAATGCAAATTAGAATCAAAGATAATGACAGTTAATGTTATTTTAATTCTAATATTTATATTATTAGACTGATTTGTTGATACATGTAACAATTTAATAATATTACCACACCCATTGTAATGTTCCGAAACTGTGGAAAATGTAGAAAAAATGATGCACCAGATCTTGATATAGTCGAGATTCCAGCATAAGCAACCACAACATCAACAACTTAAGTTACTACAAATCTTTAGACAACAACTGAAATTCTGACTGATGCAGATTTAAATACACAAGATATTACAAAATCCAATTCAGTTAAACAGTAACCGTAACAAATAAAACGCTAATTGTCTAAGGGATCACCTTTCTCAAAATAAGATAATTAGAATTCTAGTTAACAATTAATACCAACAGAATCAAATTGTCCAGCTTCAGTTGTAAAATTAAGCAATTAATAACTTCGCCCAACTCCAAAAACGAAATAACGCTTAAATGCTGCTTTAAATGCATCTATGTCCGAGAGTCCGGTTCCTCTTCCAGAACCACTAATGTATAATCTGGATTCAGAAGCAGATCATAACAATGAATCATTCATTTAAATTCCACAACCGAAGCTAAGTGATATACCCAAAACAAATTTGGAATTGAGTGATCCCGAATTAGGGATTATGAAAATGGATGAGGTAAAACCGAAAAGTTCTGATGCTGCGAATGTTGACACAGAAGTAATAACACAGATAAAGCCAAAGATGTCTCTATAATTTGACGAGAACGAAGAAGCGGAGGAAGTTGAAGAAAAAGGCGAGTTTGATATCTACAAGTCAAAATAGAATAGGTAGTCCAGGCTTCCTGTTTTTGACGACTATTTCGAATTCGAGTTCGGAGATTTGGATATCCTCAGCACACAACCGCTCAAGTCGTATAGTCCACCTCAACAGTAAACAAAATTAACGAAAACGCAGCCAATTAAACAGGCTTCTTCTAAATCTGAGTCATCCCGTCCCTCACCAAAACCCGCTAAGCCAACTCTGAACGCTCCACAGTAAGGATCACTCACAAATCAAAACTCGCTTCAAAACGCCGCGATAACTAATCACCTCCACAATTCAATGCAAATGCTCCCGAACGCGTACGGCTCTCTCGTATCCACTCTCTCTGCATAAGAAAAAGCGCAAGTTGACACCGAGGCCGTCCGCCAAAAAATACAGAAAATGATCGAGCCACTGTAAAAATAATCAACTTCTAAAAAGCTAACTAGCGTTGAGCTCATTTAGAGGAAGAAACTCACCCAGAAACCAGTGACCCCGAAGATAATCACCCCAAACCTTCGCCCAAAATCATCCGGTTACGGGCAAAATCTGACCCCAGCGCAGAAAAACGCTAGCTACAAAAATGATAGCGTGATTAGCGCCAGGGCCAAAACGCCCATCATGCACATCGATTTAACGCAAATGAACCGACTAAGGAACAAATCACAGGCAGAAAACGGAGTAATTGAGAAGGCGAAGAGCGTTAAGAAGGTCGTGGTCTCACTCGAACCGGGAAACGTGTGCTCGCTTATAAATAACGAATGAAAATGATTAGAATAGAAGAATGAAAATGATTTTTAATAAAATATTACTTAAAAATTAAGTAATAATTACCCGACTTTTTGTTAAAAATCCATTTAATGGATTTGTTGGACCCAATTGCATTATGTATTACGGTATTGAATTGTAGATACGTTATTTGATTCAATATATGAATCTGGATATGACTTATACAATTCTACAATCAAAATTTTAATATGTATGGTATAAAATATTTTATAAAGGAATATTACAATTAAGTTAAATTCATTGAGATTCATGTTTTATATACTAGTGTTTATTTTAATAATTAAACTTTAATATTTTAGTTATATACATGTTAATAACATGTTAGTATACGCAAATCACATACATTGGTATTCAGTTAAATAAATTTCCATTAATTGCCAATACTGCTACAAAATTATTTATAAACTTGTAATAATAAATTAATTTGTCACACACACGCTCCAAATGTTGGCATTATTAAATGTGCTTCAACTCACACGTGCCCAAAAAGACGTGATGTCCAACTGCTACGACCAGACGGCAGACGTGAACATGTTTACGGACACGATGCAGATAATAATCACTGTGAAGTCGCTCAAAAACAAGCTCTGCGACCTGCCTCAGGGCGTCCTGGTGAGTCTCTTCATCAACGGGCTGGGGTCCTACGAGCCGCAGGCCTACGTGTACGATTACGACTATAACACCTCGACGACCTTCGTGGTGAACTGCACGGACGTCTTGTGCCTTAACTTGAAAGATTCCGCCTCTGGCCAGATCATAATCGAGTCCAAGTCCGACGTGGTGTACATCCCGGCCGGCTCCATCCGCATTTCCCAGGGCCACTCGGAGGACTGTTTCTACAACGATAATACGGTCGCTTACGTGATGAAGGGCGGAATCCAGTTCAAGATGTACCCGACACCAACGTGTTCTAACTTCATCACCTGGAACGACGCCGGCGTCACCAAGCTTCTTGCGCCTTTCGCGGCCAGAGTATATATAAATTATCCAGACAACACCATGACGACCCACGAGAACCTGGCCATGGAGCTCACGTAAGCTGTTTTCGCACCAGATACGATTCCCGCTACAGCTCTGCTCTTTACGGTTAAAAACGACAATATCTCAAAGTATTTTGATGTAAAAGGACTCAAATATTTCACCCTATAACTTGTTTACAAACCAGCAGATATTCTAAGAATAGTTCAAACAAACACGAACTAATACGGATTATTGGATCTAACCAACGTTTACACATCTGCTGAGATTCAAGTCCAGCCGAACGGATTCATTCTCAAAACGGTTCCTGGACCGAATATAGACGCAGCGAATTAAAAAATAAGAGATCTTAGCAGCGATTCGTATCTAATTTACGTTATAATGACCATGAGAAACGTGTCCAGAACGTTCGAGTTCAGAGAAAGAGTTAAAATAGTTCAGAATAACACGTATCAGTTCACAGGATAACCATAGCCGTATAGCTGCAGCGATTACCCAAATTAAAAATGCGCAGAAAATCTAAAAACACTCATGAGTTACAAATCAGACGAGGTTTCTGTTTATTTAGCTTTTTACTTTTATGCATCAACACAAAATTTCGCCATAATGACAAACTACACAATAGGAATTACAAAAATATCAGACAGCTGCTTCAACGGAGGAATCGCAGATTACTACAAAGAAACTAAATCGGTTAACGTTTCAATAAACCTGAACACGAAATCAGAATACTGCGTTCTGGTGAAAGACGACCTATTAACAGTTAAAGTTACAGATACAGTCTCGAAAGAAGTTAAGACGTTATAAATGATCTACAAAGCAAAGGCGATCCAGTTCTCGCTTTCCAACTTCGACCTCTCTAAAAACCCAGAGCTCCAAATTGACATTTCTAGGAGAAATTTACTTGAAGAGTCGCTAAGAATCAACTAGTACGTTCCGAAGACGAATTCGCTAACGGGTAAGATGATGCAGATTGTCGGCTGCATTTGGGCGGCTAATATCGGATGTGTCATTTTGTACGCAGTGTGGACATTCTGGATCAAGTAAATTATAATGCTGAAGAGACCAACATAATCCTAACTGATGATAAAGCCTTTAGAAGACGATTTTTGAAAAGTGACTATTTATTTTAATACAATGAAAGATGAAAACAATAATTGATTTCTCACCCAAAGTAGAAGTGACACATTCCAGAGTACATAGAGCTACATGACTCATTGCTGATCTTCGTCGAATATTTTGGGCTGAGAAGGTTAATCATGGACAGGCTCTTTGGAGAAATCTGGACCGAGCACTTGCTCTTCTGAGACGGAGATATCTTGGTGATCTCTAGTTTGTCATTTCCTCCGTCAATGTCCTTGAAGCTGTTGATCGTCGTTTTGGCCAGGTTCTGGACCAGCGAGAGCCTATACATTGAGTCGTCGAAGCAGTCCTGTTCCTCTTGAAGGGTGCTGCAGAACCTGGAAAACATGGTATTTGTAAATTGGGGCGGAAAGTAAATGGTTAGTAAGTTAGTACATCACAAACTGCATTCCTCCGAGTCGATGAACGAAAGTTAAAGATCGCTGAGTTCATCATTTACGTTTTTCGGGTTCAGTTATTCAGAGGTAACTAATATTTAAAAGTCCAGAGGCTCGTCCAAGTATTTCTCCAACGAGTTGAAGCATTTAAGAGAATCTCTAGCCATATCCGATACAGCCTGGTACTGCTGGAAGACATCGTTGAATTCGTAAATACCATTCTCATTGATGGAAAAGACCTTACAAGAGAACATTTGCAAATTAGTACATTAGTAAAATAATCACAAGAAACTGCATTCCTCAGATTCGATGAAGGAAACAGAAAGCGCGCTGAACACGCCGCTGAAGTACTTTGGACTCAGCTATTCAGAAATTGAGAACTTTGAAACAGAAAAATTCTGAACGTTCTTAACCGGCTCATTTAGATTCTTATCCAACAAAGTGAAGCGCTTGAGAGAGTTTCGAGCCAGATCTTAAATTATCTGGTATTGCTGTACGACACCATTGAAGGTCTGCGAGTCGTTCTCGTAGATGGAAAAGACCTTGTACGAGTGCATATTTTAGTTAGTACATTGGTAGTTTATTTTAAGATCCAACTGTGCTAGATACACCTCCACAAGCTTAAACTAAAATGCGCGTTCCACCTCTTTTTCAAAAAATGAAACCAAAGAGTTTTGCGATCAACAACCACAGAAACCTAGGCGACCCGAACAACATCAGACATGAGCTCCAGGCAGGCCTGTCCGCCAAGCAGATGGGAACCTCCAACTAACCAAGAACTGACTTCTAGGTTAGAGGTACCAGCTGCGGCGGCGGTAAGTCCACCGGCTTTTGGTGATTCTATATATTTGTCTATTCATATATTATTAATCTTCTTTATTACCAATATTTTAATTACTTATTATTTAATTTTTTGTAAAATGAAGGGAAGTTAAAGGTTGCTAAAATCAATACTAATATATTTCGTATTCAATTATATCATCTGTCATTATTTATAGACCACAAATAATTTTAAGCCCGCCCAGTAACCCTCACAAAATTGATTGAATTATGATACAATCACACAAATATATGAAGTGGATTCTTAAAAGTTAAATAATAATGTCTTAAGTACAAATTAGTTATTTAGTTTGATCTAGTGATCATATTAGCACTAATAATGCACTAATAATAATGAAAAGTCAAACTTTATATTTAAATTAATTATTATTTGCTTTAAAATAACATAATGCATATTTAATTCTCAACAAATTTTCCACATCTTTTTCAAAATATGAGTAACGGAAGAACAGATTATCAAGTTAGAGGTGCTAGCTGCGGTGGTGGTATTTCAAACATCTTTAGCTAAGAAGTTCCAGCCAAGAAGCAAGAGCCACGATTCACTTAACAACAGTAACAACCATAATTCACTCAAGAACAAGAAGCTCCATAAGCCTTCAAAAGACAAGATCAAAAGTCATTTGAACCAAAGGCTCTTCCAAGAGAAGACTTTTAAGCTAGAGGTGCCAGCTGTGGAGGTGGTAAATCTACTGGATTTTGGTGATTTCAGATTTCAATATTCAATTAATTATTTTGAATCATATGTATTTAACACATTTCGTGTTATTAAATGCATCTTTGTTATATTATTGCCATACAAATTGATTTGTTTAGAATTAGAAGTAGAATCAGTAAATATTACAAATATAAATATTACAAATATTACAAATCATATCCACGTCAATAGAACAACCGTGTTATTTGGTTCACATCGTTTATCGACTTCAAAATATTCACAGACTTGGTCTAGTTGCGCCAATATGCAATTTTTAAATAAAAGTATCTATTCTATGCGCCCTTGTAAGCAGCCAATAACATGCAACCCAGCTTTTTGTAGCGCGATTTTTAGTAGATCGGCCTGATCAATTTGAGTGTGTTCTCCCATATCTTCTGCGTTGAATTCCGCGCACACTTTTCCAGTTAGTTCTTTTCCTTGCACGTAAATACATATTTTCTTCGATTCAGCGTATATTTTCCGCACTGGCGTCTAATGCTCCAAGCAAATGACGTTATACGTGTCAATTGACGCCGATTCAAAGCTGTCTCCCATAACGTGGAGTGGACCCTTCATGTTTCATCCTACTTTATCAATTTCCACTACATAATAGTTAACCAAACCACACACAACAAATGTCAACGGTGACCCGAATCGATACCAACTTCCTCCGCGGCGAGTTCTGCGGCGTCTTCGTCGTGAACCAAAACAACTCTTTTTCAATCGTTGAAGTCGGTTCCACCCTCTCAGTTCCACCAATTTTATCTTACTTAGAAAAGAATAAGATAAGCAAAGAGAGCGTTCGCAACATCTTCATCACTCACGTTCACCTTGACCACTCAGGTGGTGCTGGATTACTATTGAAAGAGCTTCCAAACGCAACCATATACACACAGGCTGCTGGAGTAACTCACATAGTAGACCCACACGCGAAACTCGTACCGGGAGCAGTTGAAGTTTACGGAAAGGAAGTATTCGACGCTGACTACCCGGGAATAATCGGATGCGATGCAAACCGCGTAAAAGCCATGAACGAAAACGACGTCGTCGACGGATTCAAATTCTTCGAAGCCCCAGGACACGCATTCCACCACGGAATGTTCTTTTTAGAAGAACTCGGCTACCTGTTCAGCGGAGACGCACTCGGCTTCGGATTCAAAGAAATGAACCTCTGCCCACTACTATGCACGTCACCAACACAATTTGACTCAAAAGCATGGTTACAAACCGTTCAAAAGATGGAAACCCTTCCAATCAAAGTCATTTAACCAACTCACTTCGAACCGTTAACTGATGTAAAAGGTGTCCTCGAATCATGCAAAAGACAACTAGTTGTTTACGAAAATCTCATATAAACAAATGATACCCAAGAAGACTTGAAGAAACACTACATCGAAGCCATCACTGAAGAACTCAACAGATATGGATCGAAATCTGTAGAAAAAGCTTATGAAATGATTATTGGTGATATAAACGTTGCTGGTTTATGGTACAGAGTTCAAAAGAGACTTCAGAAGAAGAAATGAATAAATATATTACTAAATGACATATATAAATTTATATTAATTATATAATGACTGTTTTACATGATAGATTGTTATAAATTATCAAAATTATTCCAAAACTATTTATAGTATATCTAATCTTACCATAATTAAAATGTAAGAAAGACGCTATATTACTAATATAATAACTATTTTTAAATCAAAAGTATTATAAGATTCTGATATCACTTATACGTGTTATCACTATTTTCATTGTGATGTTAAATTTGTATATTTTATAATTAAAGTGCATGTTATCTATATATAGCTAATATGTCAAACAAATCATATTAAATTACACTCAATTGATAAATAAATAGTTAAACACGTTACTGTGCATTAAAAATAGAATTTGCTTATATATTCACTTCATTTTATATATGTTCGAAAACAATCCGTTTAATAAATAACTAGCTTTAAAATCATAGCGGAAAATGGCTATGTCACCATTAAAAAGTTATAATTCGCTTTTATAAAATAATAGTAGTAAATTAAGTATAGGTACTCCAAAAACTTCAAATATACCTTCGAAAGTATTTGAACCCCAGTAATTTATAACAAATAATAAACAAATTAATAAAGTTTTATATTAGATTCAAGATAGAAAATAAATGAAAGAAAATGGTATTATGTATGGCAATAAATAAAGTGAACTTAACATGATCGAATTAGTTTCAGATAGCGAAGATGAAGTTGATTTTTCTCGACTTCGGGCAGGTTAGATTATAAATGAGAGCAAATAAATGTTTGATGATATTTTTGATTTGAATGAGTAGTGATTTTTGATTTGTACATGATTTATTTAGTATATAGACTTATAATAGCATTGTTTTAGCATTTTTAATTTCCAACATTTCCGCTTCAAATGATCCATCCTTCACTTGCTCAGATAAAGCGTTCGTCTTTGGCATCTTCTCACATTTTATTCCCTTAGCCTAAGAAAATAATTCAGTTTAATAGTTCTTCTTCTTTTATTAACACGAAGCAGCTCGATTTTGATCCTGAATTCGTGGTTGAATTTAGCGGGAAGCTCGTTTTGTACTCTGGCACTGTGTAAATTGAAACTGAGAACGGTTTCGAGTTGCTAAGTCAAATTAATGATTAGTATTTAGACAATCGTGTATTAAGTTTAACTGTGCAGGATGATAAACTCGTTATTACTTAGGAAACCGGTATTTTCAGGCTCGACGAGAATCTGGACGTGGAATTGTATATTACAACTGGTATGTACAACCACAAATACGTGCGCACTGCTGGCGAGATAACAATTATTGGCTACGAAAACAGCAAGTACAAGATATTCAACGGGGAGGAGGAAATAAGCGTTAAATTCCAGAAACTTGGCGAACTGTTCACTCACAACGGCTACATTATAAACGTAAATCGCAGCATGATCGAGAAAATAGATTTGAATGGTAACACTCTCAGAAAATTAAAATTCAGAGAGGCGATTACGAAACCAAATATATACAGCAACTTTTTGGTGTTCGCATTAGATGAAGATGTTATGGTGTTCAACGTCGAGCAGTTCAAATCCCACTTTGTGATTAAAAGGCAAATCAAATTGTTTGAAGCTTACAACGAAACCGAATTTGAAATACATTACATTTAAGCGTTCAAATAATAAGCGCTTATTGTTCAGGGGAGTTTACTGTTCATTTTAAGTTATTAAAGTGAACCAGAAATTACGAACCACTTCATGCTCGCTCCAAGTATATACGAGAGCTTCTTTGTACACAGCGGATTCTTTTTTGTAAATTGGAGCGGGAAGTGCTACGTGTTCAACAAGGATTTGAACACATTCAACGGGAAAATTATAAATGGTGCTATTAAGTGCAAAAACGGGTGCCTCATTTAAGAGAACAGAATAATTCAGATAAATAACCTTAATGTGGTACAGATAAAGAAAATTGAAAGAGAAATCGTATCCGCACAAAAACTTAAAAACGGGAACTACTTAGTGCTCACACACAAATTCATCTACGAACTGGATAACGAGAATAACGTAGTCAACTCAATGCAAACGGAATCAAACGACTTTCTACTGTTCAAAGACCAAATCATATTGGTGAATCAATAATCAATCGTAGTCCTCAAGAAATTCCAAGTTGTAAAACAAATCAACTTTAACGACGTACAGCAAGTAATTGCCCACCCAGGCGGATACTTAATGGTAAGGTAACACAGAACTTTGCAACTATTCACACAAGCCGATAATATTTGGTACGAATGCGGCAAAAAGGAACTTGAAACCGATAACTACATTCAAATTGATAACTTCGGACTATTCGTTGTAGAATAAACCAAACAAAGCTGCAAAATAAGAAAAATTAACGACTTCAAAGTTGTAGTTGAAGTAGACCCCACCATATACTGCTACGAAAACATAAATCAAATTAACAACTCTGGAATCTAAATGCTTAAAATACAAGAAATAATAAGAGTGCGAGACGATGCAAGAAAGCAATTTATATAAGACATACAAGAGTTTTGGGATCAAGTATAACCAATTAAATGGTGATTCTACTGTTTATAATATATTTCTTATTTGTCTTTTTTCTAAAACTAAAGTTAGTTTTTTAAAAGATCGTAATATATTTCTAGTATTATAATATTAATATTTTTGATATAAAATAACGCTTCAAATGCAATCGAAAACTTTAAGTATAAATAAAACTGTAAACAAATACCCTTCTAAATTACAGACTAAGCAGGATAATATGAATTTTTTAGAAATATAATAGACTAAACCCTATAATTAGCCAGCTAAAATTACATGTAACAAAGTGATGAACTTATCATAAGTAAAGATGATAGATAAAGAAAATATGAATAAAACCGCTAAGATATTGGGTAATATGTGGTAAGAATCGCATGGCACATTCGAATAAATATAAAAAGAAGCATCAATTGAGCGTTTACGTAGAGCGTTGTCGCCTCCTTCATAATATCCATCAATGAAAATGGACGAAGAGTTGTTTATGGAATTAATAGATGATTTAAACTTAGAGTGATTTTATAATTTTTTATTTTCTCAAAATATAAAATACTACAAAACTAATCACTCATATAAATGTGTTTTCTGTATATTCAACATTTTCTGGTTCGTATTTAACGAATTTTAGTCCCATGTAGCATTTTTGTTCTGCATCGTACTGTGCGGTGAATGTGAGCAGTGCCTAATCATAAATATTCCCGATGATTTTTCCAAGTAGCCCTTTGAATATATCAGCTTTCTTGGGCAATTCAACTGGAATTTATTAGTAAATCGCGTGTGGCCACTTATTAACGTCCTTGTACTTCAATATCTTTTATGTGAATAATTCACTCTGCTTTAAAAGTAAGTCGTTCATGTTGTGACTCCAGATGTTAACTAGCTTCATCGGCTCTCGGTCATAAGCTTCCAATTAACGCACCGTTCCCGCGTGAAAGTTGCAAGTGTTAACGTCGTTGGGGTTCGTCACGTAATTAACGCATTTTTCGTTCAGTTATTAATCGGCGTTAAGTTTTATACCAGGGGCATCGAATGTAACAGCGACAGCATCTGCATCAAGTTGAATAAGTTACTATGCGATATAGCCACCAAGCGAAAAACCTGTATGAATCACGTTGCGATTTTTGAAGGACTGCATCACACTCTCTGTATATTTTTAGGCCTCGTCAAGCAGGAACTATGGCGTTTACCGCTTCAAAATCTGCAAATCAGCAGCTAAATTAGCAGGAGAATTTTTTACAGTACCTCTGTGCGCAATATACACCTAGTCGTTTATCAAATACGCAATGCCAAAATAACCACAGTGAATCAGATTTAACTCCTAACTCGTAACCAATTTCTAGCCATTCAATTCATTCACGAAATTCTGCGAACTCTAAAATAAACTCATGGACACCTGATTATTTATTATTTGCTTGAAGTTATCAGGTTATGAAACCATAGCTAACTTTGACAAAACCATGCACGTAGCGTGATTTTCTGATGATTGTTACATGTTTGATTGAAATGGAAATATTAATAGAACACGTGAAATAATTAATTAATTAATTTAACATCTTAAATACATAAAACTCACTTCAAATGAACTGGTTCACAGCGATTAAGCAGTCTAACTTGGAGTATATAAGGCAAAAATTGTCATTATACTGCGAAACGCATGAGAAGTAGGATCCGTAGTTCAAGGGCTTTGGTGCGGTGCATATAGCTGCGTATATGGGTTTAATACCAGTTCTTGAGATTGTGATGCCGATTGAGTACGCTTTGTAGACCAAATCAGCGTTGACTGTTAAAATAAACAATAAATCAGTTAAAATTGCGCAGGGAAGCTCTGCGTTGTAGGTTGCTTTAATATCCGGTAATATCCCAGCCCTTGGTTACATTCTGTAGTTCCTGCGTCAGTCAGAGATAGCCCGGCTCAAGGTAATAGCCAAGTGCGACTACGACGGCTTCGATCACCTCTGCATCGCAGCCTCGTGCAACTACTAAGAGGCAAAAGATTTATTCTAGAACGAGTTCTTCACCAAGGAGCTTGGTAACTCGTTTTTATTGCAACAAATTTGCTCGAAGAACCCGTTCCTGATCGAATAAGTTCTCACAATGACCGTTAAATACAATTTAACGAAAGTTTATAAAAACGCTCTCGAACTGAAGCCGAACATTGTAAAGTAAATAAATTTGTATATATCTGGGCTGGAGGAGAATTAAAAATTAATTTAACAAGCAACTGCTTTGAAACAGGTTATGAGCGGTGAAGTACCAGTGCTGAATGAAAGCGAATAATTGTTATTGAAAGCGAATACACTTAAGCTGATGAAGAAGGCTGTGTTCTGGGCACAGGAAAACGAACCAGAGCTTTTAGAAGCGTTTACAAAAGAAAACAAAATAATTGACGTACTAGGCGAGAAAGGAGTAGCAGAAATGCACGAAAGACAAAGAATCATCAAACTGATGAAAGAACAAGAAAACGAAAGAAAAATATGAAGTATTTGAAAAATAATTTATAATAATTTATAATATTCGCTGTGCTTTTGTTATTTGAACAACTAAAATCATAAAGACAACACTGCATACAATATAGGAGACTAACGCCATGTTATCGCAAAGTCTTCTAAACAAATATAATTTCAAATTTATCAATTATTTGGTAATTCGTTTATTTAATAATTCGAAATTATAATATCAATAACCGTGCAATACTGTGATTCTAAATCACCACATTCCACTTCTCACAAATGAATTAATTACCATCATATCCTAAGATCGGAGAATTAATTCCGCCGCACAAAAGCAAAACTTAAAAAGTGAGTGTGCTACCGCCACTTTAGAAACGCGTGAGCAACCTGAGCATCGTGAACTCGTCGAGCAGCAACTTTTCTCAGTCGCAAGTTTCTAAATCTTCTTTCGACACCTTCAGAGTGATCACCTCCAACGCGAACGTCAACAAGGTGCTAGTGAACATGCAGGACAGACCGCAGCAAATCGAGCATTCCGTGCAACTGGGCAACAGCTGGAGCAACTCCAATCTAAGTAACATTTCGGACGACGACCTGCTGCTGGACAACTTCTGCAAACTTAGAGCGATTCCGTTGATTTCTAATAATAGTATGCGCTTTGACAAGGAATCTGATCCATATTGAATGATGTAGTTTAAAGCTTAATTTTTTGATTATGTTTCTTGTTGTTCATATGTGAGTATTTAGAATGTATTTCTGATCCAAAATTAAGAAAATTCTACTTCTTCACCTAGTTGTTAGGTCAAGGTTGAACTAATATTTTTTAAGTTAAGATTATATAAATGATTAAGTTAAAGGCAAAACAATTGTTAAAAACTATTAGCTATTTTAGAATTAGAATAAATCACAAGAATTATTTTTCAAGTTTTATTCAAATTCGATTGTTATATGATGTGGTTTTGTAATCTGATAAATTAATTATAGTATTTCTAGTTTATTAAAATGTCTCACTGGTTCAAAAATCTGAAATAATCATTCTTCACCCAGTAAACAGGTCAAGGTTGAACCGATTTTTATAAGTTGAATTTTATCTGCGTCCGTGATTAAGTTAAAGTCAAAATAGAATTTGCAAAAATTATGATTTAAAAACTGGTAAATGCTCCAAATTGGAATAGCCGATAACCCAAGGAATTATTTCAAGTGTGATTCAAATTCAAATTCGAGTGTAATTTGAATTGTTTTAGATATTGATAAATATTATCCTACACATATCAGAATTGACCACCATTACCTTTCCGCCTCACATATGCAGAAGCTTACCCAAATGATCCCGTCTGGAAGAACACCGCACACACAAGTTCAGAGAACTTCCGCACTTCCACCGATATCGAAGAGGAACAGCAACCTCAGCGCCATAAACTTGTCTAGCAGCACGCTCTCGCAACTCCTGCCGCTTAAGACGCCTCTGGACACGTTCCACGTCAGCACCTCGAACGCTAACGTGAACAAGGTCCTGGTAAACTTGCAAGACAGGCCCTCTCAAATCGAACAGGCGGTGCAGCTCGGGAACAGCTGGAGCGACTCGAACCTGAGCAACATCTCGGACGACCTGCTGCTGGACAACATCATGCAGCTCCGAGTGGCGCCGTAGTTGATAAACGATAGCTTCGCGGTGTTCGACGAAGATACAGAAATTGAGTAGTGAAAGTTATAGTATGTCCCTAAACTTAAAGATGTTGTATGATTGTGGTAGTGCTATTTTTGTTAATTAAGTTTGGATTAGGGGATTATTATCATGATTTATGAGATTGTGTGAAATGATTCTTGAGTATTGGAGGATTATAATATAGTAATTTTTTAATAATAACTTAATTATTTGTTAAATTAAACTAATTGTAAATGTTTTCATTTACAAGAAGTTTCAAATTTACTGTGTATTATTGAATACTAGTATATTGAAATATTTGCAGTTAGTTATGATATTGAATTAAAATATTTTTAAAAAAAGAATACACTACTGTAAATTCAAAACTATTTTTAACAATAATTGTTATAAATCCTACTATGTTAAAAAATGTATAATAATTTCCACAACAATTATGAAAAAGACTATTTAATTAAATAAATCAAGAATAAACAATAATTCGCTTCCTCCAATATAGGGAAGAGTCACAAACATAAGTAAGATATCATAAAACTACAACAATGTATCTTATCTGGAAATATCAGGTAAAACTCCTCTTGATACATATCATACTAGTACTTCCAATTCAAACGTCAATAAAATACTTGTTAGTTTATAGGATAGACCATTACAAATCGAACAAGCAATATAACTCGGAAACACATGGAGCGATTAAAATCGAGAAAGTAGTTCAGATATATTTGACATGTTTGATATAGAAAAACTGAGACAAATTCAATTGAATGGAAGCATGGCAGTTTTTGACTCAGACTTTGACGATGAATTTTAGGTCATATCTGAAAGCTTTTTTGATGAGTGAAGTAGTAAAAATGAAAATCATTTTTACAAATATATAAGCAAGTACATGAGGCCACTGTGTGATAATCTTGTTGAACTTTACCGTATATCTTTTAATAATTCCTTACTTTTCAAGGTTAAGTTATCTACTTGTTATCTACTTGTTAATAAATACTGAACTAAATGAAAGTATCTTTATTTACAAATTTTACTTTTAGTATATTAAATGATAGATTATTTATAATGACCACTCCTATCTATGCCACCTAAATGGATTCCTAACTAATAACCAACTGTCGTTGTTGATTCTAACGCACCACGTCCACGAGGAGCTCCTAACTGCCTTGCAGGTTTAATTTTTGTAAGAACAGGGGAATTATCTACAATGACGAATGATTAATTGAACACATATGTTTCAATATATGGTGGGAAAACAACTGGCGCAGTGAGCGGAAAGACAAATTATTTAATAATGGGTGCTGACCCTGGTGAGTCTAAGCGCAAAGCTGCAAAAGAGAAAAATGTTAAGATTATTTCTGAAACAGAGTTTTACGATCTTGTTATTCAGCGCTCTAAAGTCCCTGCCAAAATGGGCAATTATACTGAATCTTTGCAGCCAATTGATGGCGATGAATCTGAACCGGAGTTATTAACTACAACATAAGCTAAGAACGAAGAATTCTAATTCATTGATCCTACGCCTTACACAATAAAATATCGTCCAAAGTCAGCATCTGCAATACTTGGAAATTAGTCCGTCATTGCTGAGTTAAAGGAACATTTATCTCATCCTTCTCCTTCAACCTTTGCCATTTTTGTTCACGGTCCGCCTGGAACAGGTAAGACATTATCCCTTGATCTAATTTCAAGCGAGTTAGATATGTAACAGATTAAAATCAACTCATCAATGGTGAGAACCAAGAAGGAGTTACACTAGCAGCTTCTTCCGTTTTTGCAAACCACATCCGTGTTAAATTAGAATCAGAAGAGGGTTGTGGTAATAGACGAGGCTGAATCCGTTGACGCTGGTGGTTTACCCTTTTTGAACACCTTTATAGCGAAAATAAGGGATGCTCGAAACAAGATTCCGATTGTGTTTATAACGTCCGATTCGTACAATTAGAAGTTGAAAACGATTAAGTCTAAGTCTGTTGATATTCAGTTCAAGAGGACGCCCAAGAACACCATTTCGAAGTATTTGTTTGATATTATGGTGTCTGAGAACATAAAGATAAATTCGCCTAATCAGCTTGATATTATCTCCGATCGCGCTTCAGGTGATATTCGTAGGTGTTTATAGTCTTTGCAGATGTTCGTGAGCCGTTAGGGGTTCAAGGCAGCTGATTTCTTGTAATTCGAGTCTCTTAAGATTCCAGGTGATGTGTTCGAAACCGCTGACAGTGTGTTCGGGTTCAAGCGCTTCTGCGCCAACAATCAAACTCCTTATTAGTCCATGCTCGATTTGTTCTACAACGATCCTGGCTTGACTCAACCAATCATAATTCAGAATTATCAGTCATTCTCTTCATTTGACCTAGATTTTATGACATCAGCCTCTGACCTCCTCTCATAGTCCGATGTGATCCTCCACTAGATGTTCTCACAGTCAAATTGGACCGCCTCACGCGCGTGCGGAACTTTCTCAACACTCTTAATAGGTATGGAAAGTGTCCAATATAATATCAAGCACAACGGGTTCATGAGGCCTGCGTTCCCTGGTCTAATCTCACTCAACGGAACAGTCAAAAGGAATCGAGAAACGTGCGACGAAATGCTCGACTACCAACTTCTCGACTACACAAATCAACTTGAGTTCGTTGAAATGGCCCTCAAAACGGCCGAGGCCGAACTGGGCGGTGATTAAAAAGAAGAGAAGAAAGAGAAGAAGGGGAAGAAAACGATCATTAAAAATGAGGACGATTTTAGTTAAAGTGATGATGAAGAAAATAATGAAGAGAATAATAATGAGAATAATGATGGGGTGCTGAAATACGTGTGCGGGATCGTTACGGAGGAATTCTACGAAGATATTCAGAAAGTACTGGACCAGGCGCTGAATAAGCAACTTAAGAAATACCTGAAGGAAAACGGAGGAGCAGGACGCCTATTCGAAGAAAAAAAGAAGAGAAAGTGATCAAGAAATTGTTTAAATGTAAACAGGTGTTTTCAATTCTTAAAATAAAATATACATAAATATATACGAAATACGAGAACTATGAATTAAATACCACACCTTTTCCTAAATGAGCAAGTAAAGTTTTGCAATTAACAACCACAGAAACCTCGGAGACCCAAACAATATCAAACACGAAATTCACTACGGAATGGCCCCTAGAAACCAAAAAGATGCTAATTCAGACTGGGCACCTAAAGGTGATCCATATGTTAAAAAGAACCCAACTCCTCAACAGAACTAAGAACAACCATACTAAAATTCTTAAAATCAATAAGCTGTTGAACAACCAAAAGCCTAACAAGTACCTAAATAGTAACAATAACCATAATAAAAAAGAGAAGATTTTTAAACAAGAGGAACGAGCTGTGGAGGTGGTAAATCAACTGGGTTTTGGTGATTATAATCATTTATTAATAAAGTATTTATATTTATGTTTAAATATCACCATACTAATCATCCTAATCGCTTTATAAATGAAATATGATTGTAATATGATTTCAAGTTAGAATTAACTTAAATACATGTTATATTAATTGGTGATCAACTTATGATGATTTCCACATCCAAAATAATTTCATTTGATAATATAAGGATTCAGCCAAATGAATATGAGGAGACTCTCAAGTATTATGATATGACAAAAGCCAGAGTATTAGTTATAGGAGTAGTTGGTAACGACAATAATGTTAATGAAAGACGCCTTACCAGTACTAGATATTACAATTCTCATGCCAGAATTATATATCATTACCAAGCTCCTAAAACTAGAGAAACTGACGAATATTTTGATTTAGTGACTAGTTAATACAAAATATACAAACATTTATTTAGCTCCAATGGAATGAATTATCCTCACTAGGAATTGGTGGAAGCCAGAAAACAATGGACTACAGAGCTAGTAGACGAGTTACAATTAAGGCAATATGAACCTAATTTAGTTTTGGTCTGTTCATCAATGGAAGATTATATATATGAGAAAATTTTAAGAAGGTATTTCAATCCTGTAATTTCGAATGCGTATTTCAAGGATGCAGAGTTCTTATTTATTCCAAAATAGTTTTTAACGCAGGTTATTTCTACATCGTACTGTTATTTTATAAAAAATACTGATAAGTAGTATTTTGTGTAATATTTCGACGATAACGCTGATATAGTCGAGTTTGATATGAGTTTGCCCACATTCCCGCCAATTTTCACGCCCTACAAAGTGGTTAAGCGCGTAATTCACCCCTACCAAAACATCGGCCAGCTTGAAATAGTTATGGAAAACGTTGCAAAGTACCACATTGACAACTTCACCATTTTCCAAGGCGCCTAGAAGACAAAGTAAGTTACACTCGGCTTAGAACTACATGATTAATTCAACTTGGTCATGTTAGTGGATGGGGTCGAGTTAAAAGGGTTCGAGTACCTTCAGTTCGTAACGTAAAAATCAAAGGAATTCGATGAGGCAATCATAAGAGAAAACGAGAAGGCGAAGAACAAAGTTGATTTGACGAAGAAAACGTTCAAAACGGAGAAACTACTCGCGATCTCAATGGCCTGGAAGAAACCTGATAAAGGAAGAGTAATCAACGACTGGGCTGCACAACTGATACACGGAATGACCAATGATGAAATATGGGACAAGTACTACGAGTATGTACATATTGACATCATGCGGAAAAACATGACTGGACGTCTTATGTGAAAGAACTCCATATTATAAGATCTAAATATTATTCGAAATTCAGCTATAACAATTGACAAAGAGTTAATTTTCAGGTAAAGATAATCAAGTTATTGTTAAGGTTAGTTATTACCTATAAATCCAACTTCACAAAGTATTTTATGAAGTAACATGCGACTGTGCACCGTGTTTTTCTAACGAAGGTGAATTTGCAAAGTAATTCCAATCGACTTGTTGTATCTCGTTAGGAATCTTCTCAATTCTGAAATCATTATCAATAATATTTAAGAAAGATACACAAAAGAATATTAAGAAATGTTTGGAATTTTAAAATATGTTGGTATCTAAGTGAAATACTTCGTCATATGCTTCAAATGAGGACAAATTGTTATATATGTTTAATAATATATGTTTAATTATTATTATGTTTAATTGCTAATATTGTGATAAATTTAGATATTCTCATTTCTACTACAATGTGGCTGTACGATGCATTCCGAGACTCTAAACATCCACTCCAATTATGCAAAGTTTGAAAACCGCAAGACAGACATCCAAGCTATAATAAAGATAAGACAATCTAGACCTGGTGGAAAAACGAAAATCTAGGTCTTACCTGAACGAGCCTCTCAAAATCACGTCAAATAAAGTTGTTAATCTTACGTAAGTAAAAATGCATGATAAAGAAGTGATGTGCAAAACAGCCAGGCTTCTGGGGAATATGTGGCAAGAGACGGAATCTTTTGATGAAGAGAAACACATATCTTATGATAGTTTACGAAAAGGAGTCCATTTATCGCCACCATCACAATACCCTTCCATGAAGCTGGACGAGAACTTATTTATGGAGCTAATGGTGGAGCTGAGCCTAGAATGATATAGATTTATAAAAATATATTCACAAGTAAACTAAAATATCTTTATCGTTTTGACAATTGACTTGAGTAAGTATCGATCAGTAATTAAATAATGATAGTTATTGATCCATCTATTAAAAATTTTATACTTACCAAAAAATAGCAAAGGTAACGATATTTATTTTACATTTTGTATTAATCTAAAACTTTCACTACTCAATTTCTGTGTCTTCGTCGAACACTGCGAAGCTGTCGTTTATCAACTACGGCGCCACTCGGAGCTGCATGATGTTGTCCAGCAGCAGGTCGTCCGAGATGTTGCTCAGGTTCGAGTCGCTCCAGCTGTTCCCGAGCTGCACCGCCTGTTCAATTTGAGAGGGCCTGTCTTGCAAGTTCACCAGGACCTTGTTCACGTTCGCGTTGGACGTGCTGATGTGGAACGTGTCCAGAGGCGTCTTAAGCGGCAGGAGTTGCGAGAGCGTGCTGCTAGACGAGTTTGTGGTGCTGAGGTTGCTGTTTCTCTTCGATATCGGTGGAAGTGCGGAAGTTCTCTGAACCTGTGTGTGCGGTGGTCTTGCGGATGGAATCATTTGGGTTAGCTTCTGCATATGTGAGGCGGAAAGATGATGGTGGTCAATTCTGATATGTGTAGGATAATATTTATCAATATCTAAAACAATTCAAATTACACTCGAATTTGAATTTGAATCACACTTGAAAAATAAGTTATATGGTTATTCCAATTGTGATTTTATAGTTTTTTAAATCTTAATTTTTTGCAAATTCAATTTTGACTTTAACTTAATCATTTAACAAATATAATCTTAACTTATGAATATTGGTCCAACTTTGGGTGAAGTTATAGAATTTTTCTTAGATTTGGAACCTCACACACATAAACAACACGAAATAATCAAAAATTTGAGTGTATAAAACTACATCATTCAATCTGAATCAGATTCTTTATCAAAGCGCATACTATTATTAGAAATCAACGGAATCGCTCTTAACTTGCAGAAGTTGTCCAGCAGCAGGTCGTCGTCCGAAATGTTACTTAGATTGGAGTTGCTCCAGCTGTTGCCGAGGTGCACGGAATGCTCGATTTGCTGCGGTCTGTCCTGCATGTTTACTAGCACCTTGTTTACGTTCGCGTTGGAGGTGATCACTCTGAATGTGTCGAAAGAAGATTTAGAAACTTGCGACTGAGAAAAGTTGCTGCTCGACGAGTTCACGATGCTCAGGTTGCTCACGCGTTTCTAAAGTGGCGGTAGCACACTCACTTTTTAAGTTTTGCTTTTGTGCGGCGGAATTAATTCTCCGATCTTAGGATATGATGGTTACTATTTCATTATGTGAAGTGAAAAGTAACGAGGAATTCACTCTAGTGCTTTGGTTATTGTACAATGGCTTCGAATTTATCAAATACACGAAAATAAATCAATCAATTTACAAATAATATTTGTGTAGAATATAATTTACACATTTAAAACATTTTAACTTTGAACTACTGTTTAGTGTTCATTTATGATTTTAGGAACTCAAATTACAAAGTAGTTCAATACTATTATCTTATCCATTATTTAGAGTTGTTATGGCCGTTTTGAACCATATGTACCATAAGTGACTTTATCTTTCATAATATTTCTAATTAATAAAAAACTGGCATATTTTTGGCTTAAATGAATGAACTCTTGTTACTCACTCGTCATCGCTTTCAGAAATAATCTAAAACTCAGCATCAAAATCTTGGTCGAAAACGGCCGCGCTTCCGTTCAATTATATTTACCTCAGTTTTTCCATGTCAAAGGATAAGTCTTCAGAACTTCCGTTTATCCGGTTCTGATTGCTCCAAATGTTACCAAGTTAAGTGGCTTGAATTATTTGTGAAGGTCTATCTTACAAATTTACAAGTACTTTGTTAACGTTGGAATTTGAGGTGCTTGTCTTATAAGTATCAAGTGTTGTTCTGGATGAAAGAGTTAGCTGAGAAATTGTACTGTTGCTTTGGGATATATCGCTTATGTTTGCAGTTAGTCGTTTTTAAACGGGTGGTAACTACTGCTGTTTGAGTCTTGGTTATTTTGATGTATTTGATAATAGGATCTTTTTCATATTTGTAGTGGAAATTTGATTTATATGTGTTAAATTAATGTAATATTCATCAAATTTGTGTTTATCAGTTTTTTAAAAAATAATTTGAGGTATTTTATTTCCTAATTTTTGTAGTTTGTTACTTAAATGATTAATAAATAATATTATTAAGCGTTATCAAGTTAAAGTATTTCAAATTTTTAAAAACAATTGACTCTAGTAATTACTAGTAGTTACTAGAAGTTTGCTTGTATGTTGAAACATATCATTTGTGTAACTAGTAATAAAGTATTCAATTGTACTATTACAAAGTTATAAAACCCATCGATGAGCACAAAAAGAAGATTGTGTATGTTTAATTATTGATCAAATTAGTAAAGAAGGGCCAGATCAGAGGAAAAGTCCAGTATAGACCAGTATAGACGTAATTTTCGGTGTGATATATATTTTCAAACAATAGTGGTGTGGAGATCTGAGTGATACATTTTAAGCCGTAGACTGCAAAGTATACATATAGTGAAGCTGACAAAAGTATTCAATTATTTAAAGTACGTTTTTTATGCAATTACAAATTAAATTGTACTATTATAAAACAGTTATTAAAATAACTCTATTATCTGTTAGAATGATTAAATATCAGTTTTAAGATATTTTAGTTCTTAAATTTAATCTTCGGTATCATTGTCTTATCTATTATCTATTTTCATATTTATTTTATTAACTAGTATTTCATTATCTTAATTATTTAAAAACACACTCCTCACATCACATTATGTATTTCGTCGCTGCCATTTTCACCGGCGATTGCGCCATGCTTCCTTGGAAGGTGTATTCTTATGATAGTGCCTCGAGTTGCATCAATTTTCCGTAGCTTTCTCCACACATATTCGAGTAGACTCAAATTACAATTGAAAATCTACTTTAATTGTACGGCTCTCGAGATATTCTTGAAAATTTACCAGCAAATTACTCTGGCTTCAACATCAAGAGCTTTAATATCACTTAAAACCTGATTAACCTAAGATCCAAATTCACAAATGCAAATGTTCCAGCTTTTGCTTATTTTTCAGCCATTCATTCATTAATTCAGAACCTCTAAGATCCTCACACACATTTTACGAAACCGTAATTCTTTTGGGAGTTTTTACAGTTCATTCCCGTTACTTTCAGGTTCGAAAACAACCGTTTCTTCACCGAGTATTATCCATTTAGTGGCAAATTCAACAACAGTCTGAGTGAATACGAGGAAATGTTCGGTAAACTTGAGTTAAACAGTTAAGATCCGATATTGACGATAAACGGGAAGAAACCAGTTGAATTCTTTAGATACTTTGGAAACAAATACTGCTAGTACGGAAAGTTCGAGCAAGCGCGTGTGAATTTCGCACTGTCCACCATGTACATGAATGACTTGAGTACTAATAACATGATTGACGAAGAAGACAAAGAATTAAAAATATAATTCAGCAGCGGAGTGGTTAAAACAATACACTACGTGTACGTAGTTACCACAACAGACGAATTGAATAACGAAAGCGTATAAAAACTTTACGATTAAGATGAGAAAACCAATCCATACTTGGAAAAATCAACTAATACTTAAATTAATGAAACTAAAAAAGAAGAAAGGATAATCAAATAAACATCTGATTAATAAGATTCTGAATTCATTACAATTCTAGTATCCGAAGGATATTATGAGCTCCTATAATATTAATCGGATTACGTTTTAAGAATCCTGTCATTTATGCCAAAAACTTTTGATGATGGTTTCAATGATTCAATCAAGCTAATAAAAACATTAAATCAACTTATTGGTAATAAAACCAGACTATACCTTGATATGGTTTCTAATGGTGGCGGATAATTAATGTGGGTACAGATGTTATTAACTGGGTTATTTCCCAATGCATATCCTTATTTAGGAAGATGGAAGTAACGTAAATCTAAGTTAATGGATGCTATAATAGATTCAAAAAGTCAAATAGATACGATGTATTAACGATTTGATTGGATAACTGGGTAACCACTTTCTAATTGGTATCAGTAAGAAGATTATTTTCAATTTGACTTATCAAATATGTTTGCAAACTGTATTAATGCTGCTTTAAATACTTCAAATTTGACTATAAATCCTATTTAAATAGTATTTTTAACAGATGGACTCTGTGCATCAGGTTGTTCTATGTTTGGCAAAAAATTAATGACTTTTAATAACACAATTGTAGTTGGATTTGGAGATAGTGTTAATTATGATCTATTTGATATAGGAACAGCTTCAGGAGGGACTGTGTTCATGAGTTAGATATATGAATAATTAATTGCTATGTAATCAAAGGAAGGATTTAATAATATAACAGATGATTAAAAATAATTATTATTATAAAGTTGGATGCCACACAATGGAGCGTTATCAATCACATTTATGAATGTATTTAACTACAACCCTTCATAAGAAGCAGGGCTAAATCATGATTTTGTTCCTTTTGTTGTTGATCAAACGATTGAACTATATCCTTCATTTGGAACCTGGTAAACTCAAATTGGTTTGAAATAAAGATTAAAAGCTATTGAAAACAATGGTTTACATTTATATAATGTATTTGGTTCTATTTGTAAGACTAATAAAAACGTTATATTTAGGAATTTTAATAGCTACTGTGTTGCACATTCGTGTGAATATGGATATTATTAAGTAATATCAATAGAATTTACTTGTCACAAGAGATAAGATTAATTTTATAGTTAACCTTCAAAGAGTAATCTTACCTGGATAATTGTTGGCTGTTCCTTAGGTGGTTTGTTTTTAATTATTATTGTGTGTTGGATAATTTATAAGAAAAATAAATGGTGTAAAAAGGACGCACGTTTAGAACCTCTGGTAGATGAAGAAAATGCGTGAAAATTAAATTCAAATTTTTACATATTGATTATAGATTAAAAAGAATATTACACATAACTCACTTTATATTCAGTAATCTTCTTCAATTGGTTGTAATACCAGCTTTGGTTTTCGTTTTCTACATACAACTTAGTTTTTAATCCAAAACATCCAAATTCCGTATAAAATAACGATTCCAGCATCGCATGCCCATATATATCCTACTTTTTGCATCATTTATCCAGCGAGAGAGTTTGATTTTTGAACGTAACTTTCAATTCTAATTGATTCTTCAAGAATGGAGCTTCTGATGATGTCTACTTGCAGGTCTGGGTTTCCCTCCAGGTCTAAGTTAAGTTGGAAGCTGAGTGATTTCGCTTGGAATATTTTCTGGAAATCTTTGGTTTCTTTTGTGACTGTGTTCGTGATTCTGACAGTCAATAAGTTGTCTTTTACCAGGACGCAGTACATAGATTTTGTGTTTAGGTAAACGCTCACGCTAGCAGTTTATTTTCCTTGCTCGTAATCTATGAGTCCGCCGTCGAAGCAGCTATCAGTTATCTTATTAACTTTGATTGAGTAATTGGTCAGCACCTCGTAAGTTGGTCCGTACACATAGTATGCAAGGCTAACCGAGACCTCACTTAGTTAGTAGCTCATGAGCTTCTTTAAGTGCTCAGTGCAGTTCTAATCACTGTAATCCGAGCAGCTAAACGGCTGTGGTTTATCACTGAATTGATAAGTCCCGTTGAAAACGGCTTCAATTCTCTCTCTGAACTCGAACGTTCTGGAAACGTTCTTCAGTGACATGATGACGAATATTTTGGCCGAATTCCCGCCCAAATTTGTTATTTTGGTGTTGACCGCGTTCATATTCAAGCCAGGGGTCGTTTTCAGCATGAACCCGTTCTTCTGAATCTGGATCTCGGCCGAGCTGTACACATTGGTTAAATCAAGAAGACCGTATTGATTCGTGTTCGTCTCCACTATTCTTAGAATGTCGGATTACTTGTAAACAAGCTGCAACCTGACGAATTTTAAACCCTTGTCAAAATATTTTGAGATATTATCGTTTTTAACCGTAAAAAGCAAAGAAGTGGCTGAATCTGGTGTGAAAACATCTTGAGTGAGCTCCATTGCCAGGTTCTCGTGGGTAGTCATGGTGTTGTCCGGATAATTTATATATACTCTTGCCGAAATAGGAGCAAGGAGCTTTGTAACACCCGCATCGATCCAGGTGATGAAGTTGGAGCACGCTGGAGTAGGGTACATCTTGAACTGGATTCCGCCCTTCATAATATAAGCTATTGTATCATCATTATAAAAACAATCTTCGGAGTGGCCCTGGGAAATGCGGATGGAACCAGCCGGAATATACACCACGTCGGACTTGGACTCGATTATGATCTGTCCAGAAGCGGAATCCTTCAAGTTCAGGCATAATGGATCGGTACAGTTCATTACAAACTACGTTGTTGTGAAGTAGTCGAAGTCATACGCATATACTTATGGTTCGTAAGTTCCCAGGCCGTTAATAAACAGGCTGACCAAAACACCTCGGGGTAAGTCGCACAACTCATTTCTCAATGAGTGTACCGTGATAAAGATTTACATAGTGTCTGTAAATATGTTAATGTCAGCTTTTTAGTCGAAGCAGTTTGACATCACGTCTTTTTATGATCTAGTAAGCAATAATATTGATTATATGATGAACATTGTGAAGTGAATTCACACAGATTAAAAAGTTACAAATATAAGTAGAAACAACAATAGTCAACATATTTATATTTTAAATTTTAACTATTAAAATATTGAGTTTCTAAGATTGGATAACTATCATGAACTTTGCTTCAAATAGTATCAATTTATAATTTAGTCTAAAAGTTGGAAAAATTATTTAAAATATTAGATTTAATTTTAATATCATAACACACCGGTTAATCTATTCACGCTGAAATGAATATAATAATGTAAGATAATATACATATATTTAAGGTATAATATACATATTTATGAAATTGAAACTAATATATAAATTCAGAATTGTCGTTTAATATTACATTTAAAGAATAGTATACATAAAGATTCGTTATTTTGATGTTGTTTTATTGTATACGTCAAAAAACAAAAATTATATAACTGATGATAAGGTTACAGTTAAGTGAGTCATTTTATAACTGATATTGGATAATATAACATGGTAAACTCTTGGTAATACACTTCAATACACTTTTTATAAGCCATTGTAAATGGAACAACTATAATATTATCTGAGTGACAGTCGACATTGAAGACTTGGCACATGAGTAAGTGAGTTTAACTATTAATTAATACTAATGAAGTAAATATCCAACAATACATCCAAACGTAATAAATAAATATATACTAGTTATTTTACTATAGCCAAGTAAAAATAATATATATTAATAATACTTGCTGTTATCAACAAAAGATCTCTAAAACAAACTCCATTAGCCCGAAAAAGCTAACGGAGATTCTGTGAGGAGGTTTGACGTGTGATAACGCCACGCGAGATATTTGGTTAGAGAGGAATGCTGTTGTTTTCCTATTGATCATCGTTTAGAAAGGAAAGGAAATGTGATCATCAGAGAAAAATGGTGACCAGTATAGTACGTAATTTACGGAGTGATGTCTTCTCTTGTGGTTGATAATTTTCCAGTTAATTAAAATGGTTTTCATTTATGTTTCCAATCTAAGGAATTCTGCTTCATAATTTATGTAAGAACCTTAATGTATTAGTTCAATGTGATCTTTTTAATATCAAGTATAAATAGCATATTGTAGTTATTGATAACATAATTAATCACAAATGTATCAATATTTATCAATAGCTAATGTCTATGAGATCATCACTTAAATGAAAAATAATTTAAGTTATCTGTGTATATCTTTATTTTTTCTATTCTTCTAAAATAACGAAATAACAAAGCAAAATAGTTAATTAGTTATTTCATGTATATTCACAGATACATATGTACAGATACATATGTAATCATCATTCTTATGTACATTTTGTATATTGAATTAAATAACCGATAAGTATAACAGATTATCACTGTTTTAGAGGTATACAATCTAAATTTAAATAATTATTAATAAATATAATTTAATCTAAAATATTTTAATTTTCGTTGTTCATAGAATGCTTATTAGTTAATTTTCAATATAATTATGTAATTAGTGTTGATAATTATGTGTCCCAGTTCTATTAGTAGATTCAGTCGTCATCACAAACACAATATTGTAAGGATATTCGTAAATAATTCTATTGTTTAATTGTTTAACATTCCACTTTCAATGAAATCGTCGTGTGCTCCTCCCAAAATGACATTTGGTGCCATTTCTAAATCTGGTTGGATATTTATCACGGTTAATACTTTAGCAGGTTCGGCCTCTAACTTAATTAAGAAAGGACTTGCTGAAATACCAGCTGTCCCTATTTGTGACGGATGCGAAACATAGCTGTTTAACCATCCATATGTAATGGCTCTGACGATGTTTGTCGCAGAATTAATGTGCGGGTTCATCTACATTTTCGACAGATACGTATTCAACAAAAAGAAGTACGAAAATATTATTGCCACATCAACAAAGAAGAAGTTCAAGTGGTACCACACGTTTTGCTTCAT
The DNA here is from genome assembly GCA_963988835.1 of Hexamita inflata. NCBI lineage: Eukaryota > Fornicata > Diplomonadida > Hexamitidae > Hexamita > Hexamita inflata. Next base: position 16,198 of record CAXDID010000842.1, on the reverse strand, counting down.
TATTCCTGCCTTTTGCGATATGTGCAACTCAGGTCTGACTAACGTAGCCATTTACCTGTCGTTAGTTTCTGTTCAATCCATTTTGAGAAATTCGAGCATAATATTCGTAGCTCTGATATCGTTTGTTTTCTAGGATTATCGTAACAGGTTTGATTTCCCGTAAGTGGCTGGATTAGTTATTTTGGTCTCTGGGTTGATTACAACTGGAGTATCTGGAATTATAACCACTGATGAATCTGCGATCAATCCGCTCATGGGAGCTGGCGTTACGATTTTAGCGGCCCTTTGCGAGATGTGCTTCTTCATGTCAGAAGAATACTTTTTGAGAAGTCTTGAGATCCCACCTCTCTTAGGCATGGCCAACGAAGGGTTGTGGGGTTGCGTTGAGATGGCAATAGCTCTTCCGATTCTGTGTAGAATTGACGATCCATTTGATCATGGAAAGATGGAGGATGTGAAGGGCTGGTGGTATCAGCTCATGCATTCCAACTAACTGCTGGGTCTTTAGATTGGTTACATGTGTGTAACCATGCTGAATAACCTTTCAGGCTTTGCGACCACAAAAAACGCCTCTGCCTCTGTTAGAACGACTTTTACCTGTATTAGGCCGTTGATAATCTGGATGATAAGTATGATTGTATCCTGGGAGACTTTGGACAAAGTGGGGACTCCGTTGAAGATAACGGGGTTTGCGTTGTCCATTTCTGGGGTGTTGATTTACAATAACATCTTGGTTTGCTTCCCGTACGCCAGGCTGAAGAACGCCGAAAAATTCATGCCGAAGTGCATCAAGAGGCAGTTTTTGGACGATCTAACCGAAATCAAGAGTTTGCTGGGCAACAAGGTGTTCACAAACGATGAAGTTGAGTAGAACGAAGTTTAATTGAACAACTGTTTTAGTAAGTATGCGGTAGAAGATTAATTGAGTTGAGAGGTTTATTTTATGTTATTAATTTTGTTGAAACGAAATAATGTTAAGCTTGTCAGTATTTCCACTTCGCACCTAACAAAAATAATGCCAACAATGAATGAAAGCATCTATGAAACCCATACATAATTATTTACTCCATAATTCTACAATAACATTAAAACTTTGACTGAAGTAAGAAAAATGTAGAAATATGGAGGGCATTCTAGATTAACTAAATCAGAATTCGATAAATACTTAATGATACTATTTACAATGATGATATCAGGTAAAGAGCGAGGATCTGTCTAAGATAATTGGTCTAAGAACACTAAAATACGCAATTAGTTTATAGCTGATGAAGTTGGAATGTCTTGCAGAGAATGGGAGGAAATACATTCGAATGTCTGTTATGGTCATATTAAATTGTTATTAGATTAACCTGAAGAAGAAATCGATACAAATTTAGACGGTATAGAATCTGATGAAGAAGAATCTGAAAATTCTGACTATGAATATGACGAAGATGATCTAGAAGAACTAAATAAAATATTTAATGATCATGAAGAAGAAGTTTTGAGCTAAAATAAACCAAAAGAAACCAAAGTTCGAAATTCTGTATCAAGAGTTTAAGATTTTTCTAACTGCACACTATTCTGTGATAATTATTATGGTACAATTGACGTAGTTGAGTATATTAAATCAATAGGGCTTGAATATGTTGGAACTTTTAGACCAAGTCGACTTGGTAAAGAATTATCATAAAATTTAGAGAAGTTGTAATTGAATTAAGTTGTTTAATATCCTGTGTTTAAAGAAGTAAAACTAAAGAAAACGACTAAATAAGTTCTAGTTAAAGATGTAAACGTCCTTTAATGGTAATGCAAAAAGTAGAAAACTTTAACCATGATATATACAAAATCAAAATTTGTGAAATAACCCTGTTAAATGTAAGAATTTGTAAGTTCTCGTGGTATTCCCAGAGAACAACCTGAAATAGTTCGTTACTACAATAATAATTATAAAGGAGTTGATTACGTAGACCAACTTACAAAAATATTAAGTTTCCAGGACGATGTACTCGTTGGACCACAAGGATGTTTATTTATTTTATGTAAGTAATATTAGTTAATGGGTTTTCTTTGATGAAATTATTGCAGCCAGAATATAAAGAAATTAAAATAACGGATTATGTTGAAAGCATAATTGATTAAATGAAAATAAATCTAACAAAATATGAAATTAAAGCTACACCACGAAAAATTGAAGGTTGTAACCAACCAGTAGTAAGCCCAATTAAAGGACCAGTAATAGAAGCATATAAACACTATCATGTATATACAAAAGTAAGTGCGTAATGTGTCGGCTGCAAATAATGTAATAGCAGATATGTGTGTTCGTGTAAAGGATATCATTTGTGTCCAGAGTGTTATAAAACGCATATTAGTGAATAAAATGACATAAGAGGGTACACACACATTTATAAAAATGAATAAAGTGATTTAAAATACGAATAATATGTTTTAATATATATTGAACACAAAAATAGTAATTTACCTATTAAATGGTTGAAGTCGTTTTCGAGAATTTTGTTAATTATTTGCGAAGTGGAAATACTGACAAGCTTAACATTATTTCGTTTCAACAAAATTAATAACATAAAATAAACCTCTCAACTCAATTAATCTTCTACCGCATACTTACTAAAACAGTTGTTCAATTAACAGCCAGAAACGTCAACAACAATCGATTAAACGAGCGTGAGCAATGAAGTTCATGAGGACAGGTCTTCCAAAAACATGTTGTGAAGAGCGTTTATCTTTTATGTTTGTGTGTTTTATTTAGTTGATCAGTTTGAAGTGGAGTTGATCAAACGCATTATTTAGTGATAAATGCGCTCATATGGTAATAATGTGCATTTTGTATACTTTAATCGGAAATCGAATCAAGATGTGGATGGGACACAACATAAAATAATAGATATATCACAAATAGCGTTGTTCTAAGATATCTTTCATAAATATACATGAAATAATACAGTAGACAGATACACTGCAAGCATTTACTCCACATATTTTTGGTACTTTGAGTGAAGATTTTGAGTATTATATTAACAAAATATTATTAAATGAAATGGTATCTAAGAAACTAATAAATATAATGCTTGTAATTCATTTATTGCTATTCCCTCTATTTGGGTAAGCTATTATCTGATAATTGATTGAAAATCATAAAAGTATATGATAGTTATTCAATGCATGAAGATTAAATAATTATAACACAACTAGTTAAAGACATAGCTGGTTCTGATCGTGAGAAGATTTAGATATTATATTAAATCTAGAAAAATATGTGAACCTCCTAACTATTATTATAAATTTAAACTATTTTGTATCAACACGTCATATAATCAACGTTATTGAAAACCACTTCAGATTTGTAAAATATGTAATGCAAATTAATTAGAGATGACTACATACACAGGCAAAGCCAACACAAGCTATTAACTTCATAGACACAAAAATTTATTTACTCGATTTCGCTCCTCTATGAAGATAAAGAATGTAAAATAGAAAGCAGTAATTCAGAATAGTTTAATACTTTAAATCCGAGCGCGCACACGATTTAGTTTCACACATCTGTGTTGAGACCATAAATAAGCAATTGGCGAAAACAAATATCGTCGATTCACTCTGCTATGTCGTATTCTTCGGCTTCAAATGAAGATGTAGTTTTGACTTTGCGGCGCGATTTTGATATTTGTTTAGATATCAATCAAATTGATGTAAATTCCGACGTTGTGTGATTATAGTATGTACGTAATCTTTTAATCGAGCTTAAAGCTAAATGTATTTTAATTTTTTATTCGATTACAGATTTTGAAAACTTAAAGAAGTTGCTGAAGAATCATGCCTCGTTATTTCTCAATCTAAAGCACTATATCAATAATATAATATGATAACTATTTAAATCTCAAATATTTGAATAAGTACAGCAACATAAGCTTATATACCAGCTTATAAACTAGCTTATAATATTTCTTCAAACATCCTGAGTTGAATTAAATGGTATTAGAATGTGTATTTATTTAACTAGATAAATCATGATAACATAATTTATGTTTTTATGTTTATTTTATGGTGTAAAAATTCTAAAATTATGGAAATTATCAATATACCACATATAAATTATTAATTCTTTCACACTAATTACACTATGAACAACCTTTATTCTTTTTGTACCATATTTTCATGAACTTTTTAATGTGTGTTTGGAACTTTTTAACAGTATAATTATGTCCCAGTTCCATAAGTAGATTATGTAATTTATCATTTAAATCTAGTATAAATTTTAAGTATTATACGATTTTTCTATAGTTTATATTTCCACTTTCAATGAAATCGTCGTGTGCTCCTCCCAAAATGACATTTGGTGCCATTTCTAAATCTGGTTGGATATTTATCACGGTTAATACTTTAGCAGGTTCGGCCTCTAACTTAATTAAGAAAGGACTTGCTGAAATACCAGCTGTCCCTATTTGTGACGGATGCGAAACATAGCTGTTTAACCATCCATATGTAATGGCTCTGACGATGTTTGTCGCAGAATTAATGTGCGGGTTCATCTACATTTTCGACAGATACGTATTCAACAAAAAGAAGTACGAAAATATTATTGCCACATCAACAAAGAAGAAGTTCAAGTGGTACCACACGTTTTGCTTCATTATTCCTGCCTTTTGCGATATGTGCAACTCAGGTCTGACTAACGTAGCCATTTACCTGTCGTTAGTTTCTGTTCAATCCATTTTGAGAAATTCGAGCATAATATTCGTAGCTCTGATATCGTTTGTTTTCTAGGATTATCGTAACAGGTTTGATTTCCCGTAAGTGGCTGGATTAGTTATTTTGGTCTCTGGGTTGATTACAACTGGAGTATCTGGAATTATAACCACTGATGAATCTGCGATCAATCCGCTCATGGGAGCTGGCGTTACGATTTTAGCGGCCCTTTGCGAGATGTGCTTCTTCATGTCAGAAGAATACTTTTTGAGAAGTCTTGAGATCCCACCTCTCTTAGGCATGGCCAACGAAGGGTTGTGGGGTTGCGTTGAGATGGCAATAGCTCTTCCGATTCTGTGTAGAATTGACGATCCATTTGATCATGGAAAGATGGAGGATGTGAAGGGCTGGTGGTATCAGCTCATGCATTCCAACTAACTGCTGGGTCTTTAGATTGGTTACATGTGTGTAACCATGCTGAATAACCTTTCAGGCTTTGCGACCACAAAAAACGCCTCTGCCTCTGTTAGAACGACTTTTACCTGTATTAGGCCGTTGATAATCTGGATGATAAGTATGATTGTATCCTGGGAGACTTTGGACAAAGTGGGGACTCCGTTGAAGATAACGGGGTTTGCGTTGTCCATTTCTGGGGTGTTGATTTACAATAACATCTTGGTTTGCTTCCCGTACGCCAGGCTGAAGAACGCCGAAAAATTCATGCCGAAGTACATCAAGAGGCAGTTTTTGGACGATCTAACCGAAATCAAGAGTTTGCTGGGCAACAAGGTGTTCACAAACGATGAAGTTGAGTAGAACGAAGTTTAACAGCCAGAAACGTCAACAACAATCGATTAAACGAGCGTGAGCAATGAAGTTCATGAGGACAGGTCTTCCAAAAACATGTTGTGAAGAGCGTTTATCTTTTATGTTTGTGTGTTTTATTTAGTTGATCAGTTTGAAGTGGAGTTGATCAAACGCATTATTTAGTGATAAATGCGCTCATATGGTAATAATGTGCATTTTGTATACTTTAATCGGAAATCGAATCAAGATGTGGATGGGACACAACATAAAATAATAGATATATCACAAATAGCGTTGTTCTAAGATATCTTTCATAAATATACATGAAATAATACAGTAGACAGATACACTGCAAGCATTTACTCCACATATTTTTGGTACTTTGAGTGAAGATTTTGAGTATTATATTAACAAAATATTATTAAATGAAATGGTATCTAAGAAACTAATAAATATAATGCTTGTAATTCATTTATTGCTATTCCCTCTATTTGGGTAAGCTATTATCTGATAATTGATTGAAAATCATAAAAGTATATGATAGTTATTCAATGCATGAAGATTAAATAATTATAACACAACTAGTTAAAGACATAGCTGGTTCTGATCGTGAGAAGATTTAGATATTATATTAAATCTAGAAAAATATGTGAACCTCCTAACTATTATTATAAATTTAAACTATTTTGTATCAACACGTCATATAATCAACGTTATTGAAAACCACTTCAGATTTGTAAAATATGTAATGCAAATTAATTAGAGATGACTACATACACAGGCAAAGCCAACACAAGCTATTAACTTCATAGACACAAAAATTTATTTACTCGATTTCGCTCCTCTATGAAGATAAAGAATGTAAAATAGAAAGCAGTAATTCAGAATAGTTTAATACTTTAAATCCGAGCGCGCACACGATTTAGTTTCACACATCTGTGTTGAGACCATAAATAAGCAATTGGCGAAAACAAATATCGTCGATTCACTCTGCTATGTCGTATTCTTCGGCTTCAAACGAAGATGTCGTTTTGACTTTGCGGCGCGATTTTGATATTTGTTTAGATATCAATCAAATTGATGTAAATTCCGACGTTGTGTGATTATGGTTAGTGATTTATTGATTATTATTAAATAGAGTTAATATTTCATGTAAATAGTTCGATTCTAATTATCATTATTTATATTATTATTTATTTCAATTGATCTGTATCTAACGAATTGATTTTACATTTTTGTAGTACATTAAATCATATACGGACCATACAAAAATAACAAAAATATTTTCTTCTAAATATCATTTAGGAGATAAATGGCGTATTCTTGGTGCTATGAGACATTCTTTAGCGCTTTAGTGAGCATTATACATTTTTAGCATAATTTACTTCAGAAATATCATGAAATATCTCTGTAATTTCCGGAATCTATATTTGGTACCAGAACATGCTTTACACTGGGAAACCCATTGCACATGCATGACCACCTCTTACTCTAAACTATAACTTTAAAATATAGATAACTTTAAAATATCACTCCATTTCCTTCTAAAATTCACTTATGTACTCGTCAATATCCATTTTCCCGTCAATTCTCCACTTCCTTTTGTCTTGGAACGCCCTTTTAGCGCTCTTGCTCCTGTTCACAACTTTCGGCTCAACTTTCCACTGTTTAATTGTGTGCCCGAACGCGATTCTGTTCAGCGTCTCGTCCACTTTGAGGAGTAACGGGTCGTTTTTCACCAGTTCAGCGCTGATGTATTTTCCGTTCACTCCAAATTCAGACAGGTCTTAGTTTGTTGTGTTGGAGTGGTTTGGGAGCTGGGCGAAACTATTCAAAAGGGCGTTAGTTCGTGTTTTGTTGAAGGAGGTTTGAACCTGTTGACTTTATCGGTTGAGGGGCTCGGAGCCGAGGCGCCACCCGTCCATTCTGGAGGTGTCCACGAACTAAGAATACTGGTACTGCTCGCGCGACTTGACCGAGAAGGCGATGTCCACGTCATTCTTGTTCAACTTCTGATTTATTTTCTGCTAGAATTCGTACGCGTCCATCTTGTTGTTAATAGTTTTTATTAATTTGTCCGTTTCGGCTGTTAAACGCGTTGCCAAGGAGTTAAATGCTACTATGCGCTGATTTGTCGTGTCAGTGCACTACTTATGCGTTTCGCGCATTTAAATCTCATTCTCTTTCAAATCCTGAAGTTTCTAGTGATGCTTCTGATTGTACTCAATGGTGAACTTGGATTGCTTGCTTTTTAGCTCATTAAGCAGCTTCTACACAAATTAAAGCACATTTGCAGCGTCCTCCTTGTAATTCAGCTCGAATTTTTGCTAAATAGTCTCCTATTGCGATTTTAACTTGCCCTCTATGAAAACCTTTTTAAAGTTTTAAATATCATTCGTCCAAGACGTTTACAAACTTGTTATTTGATTTCCGATTTGATTTAGTTAATTATTTGGGGCGAATGTATGAGAGATTTCATTTAACGATTCAGCCACAAAATTGTTTATTCTTTCAGTGTGAGTAAACATCATATTTTGAATTTCAAGATCAAATTCAATTAATTTACGGCCAATTCGTTCTCGCATGTGATTTATTTCCTCGCTCTAATAAGTTGAAAATAAATTCAAATCAAGAATAAATTTATCTACAGACTCTAGCAAGCGAGTAATATCAAGTTTTTGTTGCAAGTCTGATTCGTGAAGAAGCTCCGACAGTTAATTGTTAGATTCCGCGCGAAGCTCGTCAATTACACCAGTTTTCATCTTTTCAAGATCTTAAATATTCTAATTAGCAATTGACTCCCAAATTTAAACAGCTATTTTCCTAAGTTCTGGCTCTTACTGCTGAAAACGCGACTCCAATTTTTAAACTTAACTAAGAATTGAATGAAATTCAGATTCACAACGCGTAACACATTTTTAGTTGTCTTATATATCATTATTGAAATCTTTAATCATTCTATACAATGAAAGAGATATTTATTTTGCTTGATCCTAATGAGAACCCAATTATTTTAGTGTTTAAATTTGACATGTAACTGCTGGATACAAATAATTCGTTGTAATATCAGCTAATTATTACTTTATTTATGGTGCAGCTTTTAATAACATTGATACTGATTCAGCTTATTCATTCACTTTAAAAATATTTTAATCAGTCATTAACTAAAATTCTTATTGATCAATAATCAATGATTCATGATATTTCTTGCAATCTTGCATAAACGTGTCAAAATATGAATGATCAACTTTAGATTTTGAAACATGCTTCAAGTCATTTAATTGTGCAAAGTGAGTTCTACGCATTGTTGAGTGATACTGATGAAATTTTAGTTTTAAAGATTAAATATCTGAATAAATTTGATCAACGTTATCTATAAGTATGCTTGGCGTATCTAATTTCCAATCTAAAACTTATGCCATTGTGAAGTGAAAACAAAAAATTATGATATTTTTGAATTGTATATGCTAATGTAATAAAATAATTCCATTTCACTGATCAATTTAACTTGATATTGTTATGGTTAATTCAAAATTTACAATAATTCATATAAATTCTGTATGAAAACTTTATGATAGTTCTTCTTGAATTTCATCATCAGAAAAGTAATCTTTATCTTCTCCAATATAAAAAGCTTGTGAGTTATTCATTTAAGCTGATAAAATAGATTGTAGTCTCATTTGATGGGCTATACTGCGTAAATTTGTTGTAAATACGGGAGATGGCGAAGGCAATTAATCTAGAAATGATAATTATTAATAATTTTAGTTTCGTAACATTTAGTTATCTTAATTTTCATTTGATTATAATTAAATATTTGATGTTTCAACAAATTTTTAAATGAAGCTAGTGACACATTATAGTTGTAACGCTGTCTTGTCCATAAATTAAATATTTTTCATTTGAGAGGTGTGACTATTAACAATAAAACTATACTGTAATATTAATGAATAGAATAAATTCTATATCTACATATATCTATGTAGATCACATCAATACAACATTTGTGTAATTTTGATAGATTAATTTAGGAGCAAATCATTAATTTTTGTTGTTATAAGATTTAGGAATTAGCCATATTAAGACCTTATTATGTTTTAATGATAAATAAAGTGCGTTCACCCTTTTAATTTACACACATATATATATTTTGGATAATTTTGCTTAAAAGTGGGTTGAAATATGTAACTACCATCTTGAGAGCGATTATGTAGTAATTATGCGGTACATGTGGGCTGTTAGACTGGCAGATCTACATTCAGTATTAAAATTGTAAACATATTTTGACAACTATATTGATAACTATATTTTAACAATCTAATAAATGATTGAGTACACTTCTTGTTATTACTAAGTTCACTCAACGCACTTTTCTCCAATGTCATTCAGTATGATTTTTTTGATAAGTTTTCCTGGAATAATTAAGCTTCTTCTTGAAAACTGAATCCACCCTTAGTTTTATTATTATGTAGGTATTTCAACATGATCTTCATCTACAATCAAATATTCAGACACTGACTCTAGCATGATGCTTCTATCATATTCTAGAGCTTTAAATTTCCCACTAAGTGCTATATCCTTTGTAGTCAGTATGGTTATATTTTTATCTAAATATTATTAAAGAAAGTTTAAATGATTTTGCTTATCAGATTGTGGCATGCAATGAAGTGGATTTGTTAAATATCATATAAAATCAAATAAATAATCAAATAAAATTTCACAAAGTTACACTTTCTTCTTCAGCTATTTTACCAGTTACTTTCTACATAAGTATCACCCAGTCGTCTAATTATTCTTAGGTGCCAACTGAATAAATATAGTTCTTATCTTATGTATATAATTTGAACACAAACTTTTAACTCAAATACAAGCCAGATATTTTTTGTATTTTAGTGATATCTTTAATTAATATTGAATTTTTAAGAACTTATGACATTTTATCTTCTAACCAGTATAAGCTGCGATCTGTTAAAATTAGATATCTTCGATCCCATCTATTTTATGAATTAATTTTAGTACTTTCTCGTGTAGAATTAAAATTGCGATAAATACCTCCTAATTTTAAGACAGTCTACTATTTGATAACAAATTATTCTTATGAAATCTTTTAAAGCATTTGGAGTGTATAATAATTAAAATCGTTTAAACAATAAACAAAAAACAATATTATATGTTATCTTTTATTATTTTAAGATGTTAATGTTCTTGATTGATTTATTGAATATTTGTTGAATATACAATGTATATAATGATGTACATATTTTAATAGACATTTTAATAGACAACTAAGAATATTGAAACCTATTATGTCTTTTTCAAAGGATAAATGTCACACAAAAAGAAATTATTTATTGCAACTACATTTGTAACACATAATATACTATATTTGTAACTTTATTTGCCCATTCATCATTTAATATAAAGCTAATATATGATGCAATACCCTATAATAGCTATACTGACAAAAATCCAGCATAATGTGAATAACATGCTTATTACAAAGTATTTGGGCAGAATTTTTTGTGTTGGGACTAAAAAGCATGTGTAGCACCATGATAATGGAGGTATAAACAACGATATTATAAGAATGCTTAAAAGCCAAGTTTCTTACTTTTTGGAAATCTGGTATCTGTTATTACCAGAATTGAATGCAGGTACTTGAATCGTGTTTTCTTTGAACGATTTTTGTGGGGCAAGAAACGGTTCAGTTTCTTTTGTATCTTTCATCATGTGTGGAGTGAAATCTGTATGCATTTTACATACTAGCCGTATAAATAGTATTATGTCCCACTTCTCGAATGTCAATTCACATATATCGCAATAAAAACGATTATTTGGTGGCTGAGTTACTCAGCGTTGTGGATAAGACTGCAAACATTCAGATTCACAATATAGATCAGTCTCTTGAAGCCCGGTCTGTTCCAATAGAGGAGCTGATTCCCCTTTGCAGCGGTAAAGACGCACTTCCTAAGGGAACGAAAGTACTGGCTATGTGGTTCGATGACCAGAGTGCTGCGTACTGCATTAACTATTATGACGCGGAGCTCGTTTACGATTACAACCCGGGAGCCTCGTTTTCAGTTCAACTCAAATTCGGGTAGGCGAACAAGAACCAGATCGTTGACGTGCGCACGGTCGCGCTCATGTGATTTTCAAGTTGATATTTTGCTTGTTAAGCTTTTATCCTGATTCATTCAATTTAATAATTAATAACTATAATATATTGCTTAAATACTTAAATGCTCTAAATTCAGATTGGACACAGAACAAAATTATGGAACTTTTCAAACTTTTGATAATTAATTCATTAAGCTAAAATAAAAAATGCAGTAATATGTTAAGTAATACACGAAAATGAAGCTTATTACTACCAACAAGCTATATAAATAGTTTTACACTGCATTTTCAAATGTTTATAATCTTTCATGTAGTATGATTTTGTTTACAATTTCGCTGTTTGTATGTAAATAATTTACAAATCTAATTAATCACCACACCCCACCTTTTAATGCAACGTAACACAGTTGAAGATCCAATTGACGACGGAAATACTCGTCGTGAATTTCCAGAAATACCAGTCGACAGATATAAAATTGTATAACACATTGGTAAGGGTGCTTTTTCACGTGTGTTTTTAGCTTATACTCCTGAATTTCAACGCCGCGCTATTAAACGTATCAGATTGACAGCTAAACCCCATATGCTTTTGAAGGAAATAGAGTTTCTACGTCGTTTGGAAGGCAAAGATAATATCGTTTAAATCAAAGAAATCAGATTCCACGATGTCAATCTTTAAACAACTGTTATCACCAATTATTTAGACACTGACGATTTCAAATCTATCATTTTGGAATTTACTCCAAGAGAAATACAGGCCTATATGCGTTCTCTTCTTACAGCCCTTTCGCACTTAGAAAAAGCGCCAGACCCACAAAATGCCGATTTGCGTGGTATTTTGCACAGAGACGTTAAACCTGGTAATTTCTTGTTCGAAAGAGCAACTGGTAAAGGTCTTCTTATCGACTTTGGTCTTGCGCAATCCATTCGTGAAGCTCGCGAATTCCCACTTATGAGATAATCCAAACGCCAGTCAACACAATAAAGACCAAACGCCACCGATTTTACACGCGCTTATGAAATCGCTGGATATATCAACAAGGAAATGACATCTGCAAAGTAACTTCCAACTCAACCCCACTCTGGAACACATGGTTATAGAGCTCCTGAAATTTTAGTTCCTGTAAGAAATTAAGACACCAAAATAGACTCGTGGTCTGCAGGTGTAATTTTACTTCAAATAATTACAGGAAAGACCTCAATTTTCCGTGGTAATCCAAACACCGATGTTTATGAATTGTTAGCTATTCGTGCAATTATTGGTACAGACAGATTCATTTAGGGCATGTCACGTTTAAGATCAGATTTCAGCCTTACCGCTGGAGTGGCTATGCCATAATCTATAAGCCTTGAAGAAATGTGCGAATGGTATAATCCAGATCTTTTAGCTGTTTTACCATCAACTGCATTTGACCTTTGTAGATAACTTCTTGAATTCGATCCATAACGCCGTTTATCTGCTTCTCAAGCTTTATAACATCCATTCTTAACTATCCAACCAGCGTTATTACCAGATTTCCGTTTCTAAGACGGTGCTGTTAATAAATCTGTTATATCATTCTTAAAAGATTAATAATAAAGAAAAGAAACCGAAGAAGCATAATTGGCTGCTCTTCGTAAGAGATCTTAAGATATCGCCGATTTGTTGGGATTGTGTAAGGCTACATAAGAAACATTAGCTGAAGAATATTCCCGAATGATTTTAAGCCAAATGATCCCACTTCCGAAAGAAATAAGAAAAACTATTGAGAAAGCTGTTCAAAAATATGGAACAGATAGATCTATCTAATCACCATCAGGTTATATTATTGAAAGACCAAAACCATCCGATTTTGTATTCCCCGTATCCTAAGCAGTATAAGATCTATCCAGCTGTCAACCAACTACACTAGCAAAGCCAAGACTTGCAGCTGCTCCTGGACATCAAGCCAGACCAGCATTTTGCGAAACCAAAGTTATGGGGAAAATCTAAGAAAATCTCAAAGTTTTAGAAAAATCTGAAGATTTCTTAAAACTATCTGAAGAAATGAAAAAGAAAGAGATCGCTAAGATGAGCGTTCAAACTAGACGCTAAGTTTATGACACTCTATGGGAAGAGGCTAATAAGGAAAAAGAAGAGTTTGAAAGAGCTGTTAGAGCTACAAGTTTCAGAAGAAGAGTAGATCCATGGATTTAGCCACTTAAAGCTCTTGACAAAGAATTACGTCTTGCCCAAAGATAAGTTAGACAAGCCGCTGAAGAATACAGACGCATAGTAATTGAGAAAGGTTTAGTATAGTTAGATTAAGTTCGTGCAACTGAAACTCCCTCTGAAAAAGTTTAAGTTAAAGACGAGCTTAAGAAGGGTGAATAGATGTTATCAGCTAGATAAGCTGTTTAACAAACTAAATCCGAATTCCCAACTAACTTCACCCAATAAAAAATATAGCAAACAAGACTTATTTCTTTCATGCTACAATAACAGCTTACATCTCAAGATCCAATCTCCTAAGTTGCTTCCCAACTAACTGCACATGCTTGGAATGTAACTGAAAAAGCTCATCTTCAAAAGATTTCAACTGATGAAACTGTACTTAAATTAAAAGAATTAAATCTTAAGGCTGCTAAATTAGCAACCGTATCTCACCGTATTGCTCTCAATGGCCCAGCCGGATGGAACGTTCAAGGATATAGTTACTATGACAAGAATGCTAATCCAGATGAATATTTGAACTTAAGTTACAAGCATGATATGGCAGCAAGAGCTTATCAATTCCAAAGAGGTATTTAAATGCTTCAGAACGAATTACAGCTTTAACTTGATCAAAAGGAATAAGTCCAAGTGTTTTTATAACAATAAAAGGACGAAGCTAAAAGATTCGAACAAGAAATAAGATTAATGGAAAACAAAAAGAAGTAAGATGCCTACAAGAATGTTAGCTTCAAATCTCAAATAGAAGCTGCACAAGTTAATTTGAATCAAGCTAATAATTTAGCTGAAAAGTATGAAAACTAGCAAAACTAACTCACAAAATAAATTGCTGATCTTAGAGAAAAGATAGTCTTAGAAACAAATGAAAAGGGTGAGTATGTGAAGCAATATCAACAAAACTACAAACAACAAACACCAGGAGCATTTGACATCCAAGAATTAGAAAACACTTCCAACCTTTGGTCTGAAACTATCACCGTTTCCGATGAATTTTCTGAAATCAAGCCATCTAAGGAATATCTCCAGAAACTAGGTGTTGAATACAATCCAAACGAACTTTAAGAGCCATATTTCCAAAACTAAGAAGAGATCAAGAAGGCTTTCTAAGAAAACGATGCTATCGCCCTTCAAAGAAAGGAAAGACGTGAAAAGGTTAGAAAGTTTGAAGCCGTGAAGGCCAAATTCTTTGACCCAGCTCTTGTTGAATTGCAGGATCTTCAAGATCAAATAATCGTTGAAAGAAAGAAGTACATTGAGAAGCTTGTTAAACAAAGAGAAGAGCAAGCTGCCGCTGAGCAGGAAGTTAGAAGACTTCACAACGACCTTGTTCCAAGAAGCATTGTTGAAATGTGTCCTTCAATGCTCAGCCAAGTTGTTGCCATGAATCAATTATCAACCAATGTAGCTTTGAAGATCGGTAAGAAGCAAGCCAAGAAGCCAGTAATTGACAACAGCCCTGACGAAGACGAGGAACTTGACCAGGAAAAGATGCTCAACACTGACGAGATCCTTAAGAGGAATGTCCAGGCTTCAATCTAGCAGCACTTGGATACTGAAAAGAAAGCTAATGCCTTGTTCAATCTTTTCGCTTCACCGTTAGGCAGATTTTACTTGGTTTTCCACAGATTAATTTCCGGCAACGCTTCTGATTTGACTGATCGAGGCCAGCTTCTAGCCATGGCTAAGAAGGCCGAGCTTCCAATCTCAAACCACCTCATTGAGTTGCAATCCACTCTTCAAAAGCTTTCACAGGCTTACATTAAGAACTCAGTTGGTAAGAAGGATATGATTTTGGTAGCCGCTGCCGTTCAGTCTGAGCTGGATCTTAGATCCGACTACGCTTAGGACTCCGACCTTGCCAACTTAGGCTTGTCCAGGCGTGCCCCGAATTTGGAGTACCTTCTTCAAATTCACGGCCGTCTGTCTCCATTAATTCGCCCAATGGACGAAAACAACACCCGATCAACGTCCGCGATCACCGGGTTGACCAAATCTGCCACGCACAGATCCCTCGCTGATCCGGGCAGAACGCAGTCCAGATACCCCCAAACTGCAAAGTACATCCAGACCATGCTCGAGCAGACCCTGAAGAGGTACATAACCCTCCCAGGAATCATGGACCAGCTCGAAAACGAGATGAAGGAGTCCATCATGGCCATAAAGTCCAGAATGTTCGAGGTGTGCGTCGAGCAGCTCTTCAGACAAGCCAAGGGCGAGGAAAAGGTCTGGCTCGGACGCATCAGAGACGCCATCAGAGAACTGGGCGCCCAAACGGTCTACGAGATTGGACGCGGAGCCGCCTTCCCAGAGGTTTACGCCGGTTCAGTCGTCGGCTCAAAGGGAATGTCCGAGAGAGGAATAAACGACTCCATAAATTAAAAAGTTCACGCTACA